>PVJO010006217.1:0-90820 GCA_004026905.1 Hystrix cristata | reverse complement strand
TCAAAAAAAAAAAAAAAAAAAAAGGAAAGAAATAGCCAGCCATGGTGGCTCACGCCTATAATCCTAGCGCTTGGGAGACTGAGGCAGAAAGATCACCATGAGTTTGAGGCCAGCCTGGGCTACATAGTGAGTTCAAGGGCAGCGTGAACTATAACAAGACCCTGTCTTAAAACAAAACAAAAAAAGAAATAAAAGTGACGTAGTCTGCCACTTTAACAGATGATTTTTATTTTCTATGTTGCTGAAGTCATTCCTGGTATTAAGTGACACTATCCTACTACTATTCTTCTGTGTCTGTCTCCCCTGGCATCCCTGTTGGCTTTATTCTGCAGTTTTTTCTTTCCTAGTGTAGAAATGTCTCCCCTGTGTGAGCACTCTAATCACTGAGCTAAATCCTCAGCTCTTTTTGTTTGTTTGTTTTTTGAGACAGGTTCTCACTTTTTAGTGTAGGCTGCCCTTGAACTCATTCCAAGCCCAGGCTGCCCTCGAATTTGTGGAGATCTTCCTGCCTCAGCCTCTCAAGTGCTGGGATTACAGGCATGTGCCACCACATCCAGCTTTCAAAATAAATACTTCTTTTAAAAAAGGGCTGTGGATATAGCTTAGTGCAAAGACTCTGAATTAACTACTTACCAGTCCAATTATTTAAATACAGGATGACCAAAAATTACATATTTTTTTGTTAATTTTTGTAAGATAATATAACAGGAAATATGAAAAGCAATTTTATCAACTTTATTCAATAATTTTTCTGTGTATGGTGTATTCCGCAATGCTCAGTATAGTTGGTACATTAAAAAAAAACACACACACTGGCCAAGTGACACTAGGGTCAACTGCCAAGTGGTTAAATTCTCAGGATCCCACCCCCATCCACCCACACACACTAGTTTATATTCTAACTTCTTAAAAGCTATTTCAGGCTAGGCATTGTGGTGTTCACTTATAATCTTAGCACCTAGAGACCGAAGGAAGAAGATCTCAAATTCAGAGTGGGCTATATAGCAAGTCTTATGTCTCAGAAAACAAAAACTAGGGACTTTTAAAATAAGGAATAACATGTCTGCTTACTTTATAAGGGACTCTATACAGAAAGCCATCAGAAATTTTCACAGTGTTCAGATTTGATTTAATAGGCTAGTTCTTTCATTTCAGTTGCGATGTGGTTGATCAGCTCATCTGGCTACCCAAATGATGGGATTTTTGTGTTTTTTTGTTGTTTTTGTGGTACTGGTTATTGAACCCATGGCCTTTGCACTGAACTACATACAACCCTAGCCCTCTCCTTTATTTATTTTTTTAATTTTTGAGAGAGGATCTCAGTAAGTCACTAAATTGCCCAGCTAAATAGTGTTTTTTGTTTTTATTTTGAGCTGAGGTAGTGTACTGTACACCAATAAGGTCAAGGTTAGTGCTAGGAGTACAGAATCTTGGAAACCATTGGAAATTTTTGATAGTTGCTTTATATGGGAAAAAGACTCTTCAAATGAAAAAGTGTTTGCATTGACTTTGCTTGAATTTCTGCTTTGATTGGATAATGGAATTAAAATAAATATGCTTTAGATTTTGAGCAAATAAAATCAAGTACAAATATTTTCTAAGAGCATTATTGAGTATTTTAGAACATTATCCCTTAAAATAATTGGCTGTGGAATTGCCAGAGTTGTGTTTCCACTATATTATTTTTCTAATGCAATAACCATAAACAAATGGTAATTAAAGGGCTTGCTTCAAATGATAGGCACACAATGTATCTTTGAGATGTGAGATAATGTTGCAATAACTGCTAATCTGAGTAACTAAATTATGCAGAAGCTTTAGACAAAATTGGGCAAATCTGAGGATGATAAGAAATCCTAGTAAGGTAGAAAAGAAATAAGGAGCATTCAGTACTAGCCTTTCTCCCTAGTAACAGTGACTAGTCATCTCAGAGCCACTTTCATGACTGAAGGAGGATACAGAAACTCTCTACGCTACAAACAAACCCCAGGCTTCATAAGACCTTGTATCTTTCCGGACAGGATCGTAGCAATATTGAGTGAATTTTATTAGCAGTTTCACAATCCAGTCTGTTAGACGCTCACTGTGGCACTTTGCCATTCAGGAAAATCTTCAGAGAAGGCTGGTTACCTGTGATATCGGAGTGTGCAAGGTCACAGAGAGTCTGTCAGTCTGAATGAGCCTTTCCTCGCTCTGTGAGAGGGCTCATTGCTTGCAGTTACCACATTTAAAAACTATTACTTCAAACCACAGGTACTTTTTAATCTGTAGCCCACCATTACACCCTGGAACCACTGTTTAGCTCAGGAACAGATGGGAGACCTTAGCTCCGTTTCTTTGTTAGAAAGTTGAATTACAGTCAGGTGTTGTGGTGCACGGCTATAACCTGAGCACTCAGGAGGCTGAGGCAGGAGGATCATCATGGGTTCTCCTGGACTACATACTGAGTTCAAGGCCAGCCTGAACTATATAGCAAGACCCTGTCTCAAAAAACAAACCAAAACAGAAAGTTGAATTACAGTAAATTATTGCTTTTTTAGGTTTTTTTGACGCTGGGGACCAAACTCAGGGCCTTGCACTTGCTAAATTATTGTGTTTTTTTAAAATTATTGTTTTTAATTGTAAAAAATGCCTCTGCTACTATTCTTTTTTTTTTTTTTTTTGATGCTGGGGATCGAACTCGGGGCCTTATGCTTGTGAGGCAAGCACTCTAACCACTGAACTAAATCCCCAGCCCCCTCTGCTATTATTCTTACACCTGACCTACTTTCCAAGTTTGAATTCTTCCACCTTCTGTTTATTTTGTGATGCATACATTTCCCCACTTTTTACTATGAAAACTTGAGAATAGAAAAGTTGAAAGGATAAAACAATGACCAATGTATTTGCTGTGTGTGTATTTTGGTGGAACAATTTGGAAGTGGCAGACATGATGACATGTCATCCCTGAATGCTTTGCTTTGGTACAAATGACCAATCTAGCCCATCACGGTGGTGCATGCCCATAATCCTAGTACTTGGGAGGCTGAGACAGGAGGACTGCTGCGAGTTCAAGGCCATCCTGAACTACATAGTGAGACCTTGTCTCAAAATCCAAAACCAACAAACAAAAAATTAGTAACAGGTCACTGTTGCATACAGCCATGAAGTATTAATGTGATGTACTTCTTTTTTCTTCTTCTTGCGAAACTGCAGATTGAACCTAAGGGCCTCTGAACCACACCCCCACTGGTTGAATTTTTTTCAGTTTTGAGGCCGGTTCTTGCCAAGTTGCCCAGGCTGGCTTCAAGCTTGTGATTTTCCTGCCTCAGCTTCTCAAGTAGCTGAGATTATAGGTGTGCGCTACCATGCTCAGCATGCTGTTTTGATTGATTGATTGACTGATTGATTGATTTGAGCCTCAGCCTCCTGAGTGCTGGGACAAGCATGTGCCACCATGCCCTGCAATGCTGTACTTTTTTTTTTTTTTTTTTGTGGTGCCGGGGATCGAAGTCAGGCCCTTGTGCTTGCAAGGCAAGCACTCTAATCACTGAGCTAAATTCCCAGTCCCTTTTTGTACTTTTTAATAAGAGTTATTATTACATTTAGCCAGGAATGGTGGTATACGCCTTAATCCCAGCACTCTGGGAGCTTTGGCAGGAGGATCACAAGTTGAAGCACTGCCTGGACAATTTAGGAACTTTGCAAGACCTTGCCTTAAAATAAAAAAGGCTGGGGGTGGGGTTGGGGATTTAGCCTAGTGGTTGAGCACTTGCCTGCAAGCACAAGGTCCTGAGTTTGATCCCCGGCACCCCCCCCAAAAAAAGGCCGATGATATAGCTCATTGTGAAGGCCATGGGTTCAATCATCAGTACTGTAAAACAAAACCAGAAAACCACATCATTGTCATATTTTAACATTTATTCATTTTTGTATTTTAAAGACATGTGAAAATTTCAGTGGAAAATACATTGTAAATGCTGACCAGACTTTTTTTTTTTTTTTTTTTTTTTTGGTGCCGGGGATCAACCTCAGGGCCTTGTGCTTGTGAGGCAAGTGCTCTAACCACTGAGCTAAATCCCGAGCCCCTGACCAGGCTTTTCACAGAGAATACCTAACATCCCCATTTAACCAGGAGATCCTCCGTTCAGTGCTGGGCCAGCAGTACTGTAAATGGCAGCATGACAAGCATGAATAGAATGCTTACTGCTTGTATTCATCATTAGTGTAGAAATGTCAGGTTTTTAAATGGAAGGTTTGTATTGTTGTCTATGCACTGCCCTATGAATTTCTTTTTTTTCCCCCTATGAATTTCTTCTGATCACCAATAAGTCAGTCAAGAAACACAGTTTTTGAATAGATGGTACTCATTCCCTTAGGGAAGAAAAATGTCACAACTTACTAGTTCGTGCTATCACAAAAATGTGTAATTGTGTCAGCTTAGAACTTACCTTGCTAAACATCTCATGTACCATGCCTTTTTTGTGGGGGGCAGTGCTGGGGATTGAACTCAGGGTCTTATGCTTGCTAGGCAAATGCTCTACCACTGAGCTAAATCCCTAACCTTGAATGCCACTTTTTATAATAAAGATGGTAAGCTGCAAAAAGCTTATATGTTTGTTGAAGCCTTTTACTATTTTACAAGCTTTATCAGAGACAAAGAATTTGTCATCTGGTGGACACATCTTCAGATGATTTGGCAACAGAAGAGAGGTAATGTAGAACTGTAGGCCTGGCAGCTCCTGTCTCAGTTGTGCTTTTGTTTTGCCTTTTAGGTATTCCAAATGCTGCTAGAGTTCTTGGAGCAAAATATTGCCAAGGTTTGGGAATACTTTCTTAGCAAAGTATGGCTGCCCCACAACAGTTGTATCTTCTCTCCAGTCTTGTGCTTTTGGATTAATGTGCTGGATGAAACTTGTTTATTATAAGTCTGTTTAAGTCTGTTTATTGTGCTTCCTTTGGCAGCACATAGAAGTCTGTTTATTAACACCATGCATAGTGATTATCAGTACTTTGTTCTCCGACACTTTTCTATAAAGTATTTTGCTCCTTGAAAAAATGACCCCGCCTTACACATTTTTGTGTATCTCACACTGTAATGTCTGTATTAGTTACTCTGTGCTAATGTAACTGTATACTGAGCTAAATTGAGTTGGTGTTAGTGTGTGTGCGCGCGTGTGTGATTTACAACCAGAAGCAAGAGTGGATTTTTATTAACACCGTGGCAATAGTTCCATTCAGCAGGAGAAATCAGAATGAAGTACTGATGTTAAGAAAGTGAAAATATTTCATGTTTGTATAGGTATCAGATTTTTTAGATGTTTTTCTGACATCACCGAAGAAAATTACTTGCATCCAGAGATTGTATACTAAGGTTACTGGCGATCTCTGTATGCACTGAAGGCTGTGCACTCTTTTATAAGGACATGGAGAAAGTTTTACCTACAAATCATTTGTATTTGCACTGGAAAAGGTTCTGATTTCCCATTTAATTTTTTTCTGTAAAAAGCCTACCAAAAATTTCTGATTCCATCCTATCCAGATTACTATTAAATGTTTATCTGTCAAATCAGCTCTGGCTGTTCTCCACATGCCAGTTAACTTGATGTAACTGTGATCAGCTATTGAAGATACACAAATCCTAATCATGGATAAATACGCCCTAGCACAGTGGTGGCGAACCTAAGGCACACATGCCATAGCGGGCTGTTTGTTAGCATTGAGAGCACTAAGAGGTTCGCCATCACTGCCGTAGTACAAATATTTCCTAGTAAAATTTATTAGAAGGAAAGTTGCCAAATTTTATAAACCAAAATGTAATAAGTATGTGAGTGCATATGTAGAAATAAGTAATTTTCATGACTTGCTTTCACACAACTAAGGAACGTTTTGTAGCTTGCTACTGCCATCTACTGGTTCTCAACTCTTGGACTCCTAGCAGCTGGTTTATAGTAAATACATAGCAATAAAGAGGAATCTGGTTTATCTATTTTATTGTCAATCCTTAAAATATTTTGTGTTGAAAGTAACACATCAGAATTTTCATATGATCTATAGTGTTACTTTGTAGTATGATTTTAGTGAACAAATTCACCAATCATTTTTCACTCTTAATAAGGTACTATTTTTGTGTTGGAGTTTCTGATTAAACATTTTTTCCTTTGTCATCTTTTTCCAGTTTAATGGATCGAGAAGTGGCTTTGCTGGCTGAAATGGACAAAGTAAAAGCTGAAGCAAGTAAGATGTTTGAACTTTAATTAAAGCTATTATCTATTACATAAATAGTAAGTTCTGCCACCCAACCCTTATAAACAGAAGCTCAGTATGAATGCCCAGTATGAATTTATATATATATTTAGTCAGTTTTGTTTTGTTTTGTTTTGTTTTGTTTTTGGCCTATACTGGGGAATGAACCCAGGGCCTTTTCACTGAGCCATATCCCCAGCTCTTTTGTTTGTTTTGTTTAATTTTTATTTTTACATATTTGTAGTACATAATGATTATATTCATTATAGGGTATTGTTACTTGTACATAAAATAATTCTTTTTTTAATCCCCTTCCCCTGCCCCTCCCTTTCCTTCATTTTCTGGCTCCTTTTCCATTTGTAAAAGATCTGCCTGTTTTGTGTTGTCCATCTTTTATTTTGCTCTTTGTTTGTACTTTGGGTTTCTTATAGAAGAGGAACTATTCAACATTTAAACTTTCGTGTCTGATTTATTTCACTTAACATTATGGTCTCAAGGTGCATTCATTTTCCTACAAATGACTCAGATTTATTTCTCTTTATAGCAGCGTAGTACTCCATTATATATAAATACCACATTTTTCTCATCCATACGTCTGTTGATGGAGATATAGGCTACTTCCAAGATTTAGCTATTATGAATGTGCTGCTATAAACATGGGGATGCATGTATTATTTGTTCATTCGTTTTTTGAGACAGAGTCTGACTGTGTTGTTCAGGCTGGCCTTGAACTCACTGGGATCCTCCTGCCTCAGCCTCCTGAGTGCTGGGATTACAGGCGTGCACCACCACACCTTGTTTGCATGTGTTATTGTAGTAAGATGTCTTTTAACTCTTTTGGGAAGATACCTGGAAGGGGAATAATTGAATCAAATGGAATTCCTATTTTTAGTTTTTCAGGAATTTCCATAGCAATTTCTGTAGTGGTTTTGTTATCGGACGGGTTCCAATATTGCTGGGTTCTTTCCCTCCTCAAGCAAAGAATTGAATGAGGGGGACAAAAAGCAGTTCTAAAGTTTTATTTAAAGTATAGAGAAAATTGGGGCTGGGGATTTAGCTCAGTGATTAGAGTGCTTGCCTTGCAAGCACAAGGGCCTGAGTTTGATCCCTGGCACCACAAAATAAATAAATAAATAAATAAATAAATAAATAAATAAATAAATAAATAAATAAATAAAGTATAGAGAAAAGAAGAAAAGGAAAGTTGAGCATAACAGTAGATACAGCAAAATGGGTACCAGGCCTATAAGGCACGGTAGGGGTTACCACGAGACAGGCATGGTAGCAGCGGTGCTGGGGACGCAGCCATTGTCTTCCATGGGAGAAAAAGGAGAGCTCCTTCCCGGTGGCGCGGTAGAGAAAAAAAGAGCGCTTGCTTCAGGTGTTGCTAGTATTTATCAAATGGAGTTCCCATGGAATCTCCCGAGAACTTCCTGCAGTCCACGTGAGGGCTGGTGCTTGAAAATCATGCATCAGGATGATGTCACTTCCAGGGCACCCCCAGGTCACGTCACTGTAGCTTTGTAATATAATTTAAAGTCCAGGATTGTGATGCCTCCTGCTTCACCCTTATTGCCCAGAATTGCTTTTGCTATTCTGGGTCTTTCCTGGTTCCATATGAATTTTAGAATTGTTTTCTGTAG
This sequence comes from Hystrix cristata, assembly GCA_004026905.1. Taxonomy (NCBI): domain Eukaryota; kingdom Metazoa; phylum Chordata; class Mammalia; order Rodentia; family Hystricidae; genus Hystrix; species Hystrix cristata. The sequence goes on along the minus strand of PVJO010006217.1, from coordinate 82,952 downwards.
TTCTGTGAGGAAGGCTGTTGGTATTTTTATTTGGATCTCATTAAATCTATATATCAGTTTTGGAAGTATGACTGTTTTGACAATATTGGTTCTGCCAAACCAGGAACAGGGATTATCTGCAATTTTCTGATCGCCTCTTCTTTTGCCTTTGATGTCCTTTTTCAGAGTACTATAGTTTACATTATAGAGGTCCTTCACTTTGTTAAACTAATTCCTAAGTATTTAATTTTTCTTGATGCTATTGTGAGTGGTATCATCTTATTTCTTTCTCAGCGGGTTCATTATTGGTGTACCGAAACACTACTGATTCTTGTGTGTTTGTTTTGTATCCTGCTACCTTGCTGAATTTATTTATTAGATCTAGGAGTCTTTTAGTGAAATTTTTTGGGCCTTCTGTACAAAGAATCATGTCATCTGCAAATAAGGATGGCTTGATTTCTTCCTTTCCTACACATACCCCTTTTTTCTTTCTTTTGCCCGATTACTCTGGCTAGAGTTTCAAGCGCAATATTGAACAGGAGTGGTGATAATGGATTTCCTTGTCTTGTTCCTGATTTTAGAGGAAAAACTTTCAGTTTTTCTCCATTTATATGATGTTGGTAGTAGGTTATTCTATGATGTTGGCAGTAGGTTTGTCATAAGTGGCTTTTATCAGATTGAGATAAGGTCCTCTTATACTTTTTTTTAGGGTTCTTATGAACAGATGTTGGCTTATTTTGTATTTTGAGGCAGCATTTCATTAAGTTACTAATTACCCAGGCTTGGCTCAAATTTACAATCCCCCTGCCTCAGCCTTCCAGAGTGCTGGGATTATAGGCCTGCACCCCACACCAGACTGAGCAGCTGGTTTTTTGCTTTTTGGTGCTGGGGATCAAATAGGCTGAGCAGCTGTACTGTGCAGGCATGTGAATCATTCCAGGAGAAAAATTTTTTTGGCAGTGGGGAGCCAAAAAGTGCTAGGCAAGTGTTCTAACACTGAGCTAAATCCTCAACCCCAGGAGAAAATTTTATAAATGTCTGTTTTTAAAATATTTTCAAATTTTAATATTTCAAAAATATTTTGAATATAGAGTTAAGTGTATGAGAGATTGAATCATGTTATCTGACACCAAAGCATCAGGTGCTTGGATTTTGTTGATTTTTTGTTTGTTTTTTGTTGCTGGAGATTGAACCCAGAGCCTTGAGCATGTTAGGTAACCACTCTGCCACTGAGAGGTTTCAGTGAAAGGCTTTTACATCCCCAGCATTTTTTATTTTATTTGAGGAGTCTCGCTAAATTAAATCAGGCTAGCCTCAAACTTGCGATCCCCCTGCCTCAGTCTCCCAAATAGCTGGGATTACAGCTGTGCACTGCAGACCTGGCTGGATCTTGTATTATTTTGATTGATTAAACAGTTCCACCGAGACTTTTTTCTAGCTGGGTAACAATGACAACAACAAAAAAAAAACCCAGCACAATCAGGTAACATTTCACTAGGTTGCCTACAATTAAATATATACATTCCTGTCATTATCTAACTCAGAATTTTTTGTTTTCTGTTTCACTCAGTGTCTGTAATCAGAGAGTAGAAAAAGAAATGAATTGAGAATTCAGGATATCATGACTAAAGGTTCTTGAAAGCTTATTAAAATAAATTTTGGAGGACTAGAGTCTAACTTGGGTGATTTGTGGGGTTTGCATGGAAGAACCAGAATCTGATATTTATTATTTCTCTTAATTGTTAGGTTAAAGGTATGCAGCTACATAAAAAGAAGAAATACCAGCTGCAGCTTGAACAGTGGCATAGATTCAGGGTTTTACAGTGGCAGGTTTTGTCTTCATGTACTGAATGAGAGATTTAGAATTAGGAAGGTCATTTCTTTTAATCTACCCTTAAATTGAAAAGAATGGAAATAATGGCCTAGGTTGAGGTGATGACTCCCAATTAAATTTTTTGTGCCTGTGGCCATGGCCAGGAAGATAGCTCGGAAGCCCTGAGCAGTACAGCCCATTTTAAATTGAATGTCGAGAATATAGCAGAGATTCTACTGTCTCTCAGAGGTGAGATTCCATTTACATTGAGCAGTATATCTTGGAATTTCTAAATTTTATAGTTTTAGCTATTTTTTGAAAATGAAGCTTCAAATAAGCTACAACTAGTAAGATGGCATTGTCCTTTTCTTTTTTTAGTGCTGGGGATTGAACTCGGGGCCTTGCGCTCACTAGGCAAGTGCTTTACCACTTGAACTAAATCCTCAACCCCCATAGTCCTTATTTTTGAGGAGATGGTTTTCTAAAATTTATGTTTCATAGAAAATTCCAAACATATTTCAAACAGGCTGATAGAGTCTCCACTGGCTTCAGCCTGTTACCAACATGTGGCTGATCTTATTTTATCAAATTCCAAGCCTCAGAATTTTACCTGACTACATCAATTTTATATCCTTTCTCCCTGAAAATGCTGGTCTTCAGTGACATAATAACTCTTTCCCAGTACTATAAAGAAGGTGCTGCTTTACACATTAGCATTTTATTAAATAATTTTCATGTACATAGTACTTCATCGTTCAGAGATTTTTCATACACATTCATATGTGATCTTCATATCAACCCTTTGATGCAGATAGTTGTTTTTTCTGGAAGGGGTGTTGGGGATTAAACTCAGGGTCTTGCGCTTGCTAGGCAAGTGCTCTACAACTGAGCTAAATCCCAGCCCCAGTTTTTGTTTTGTTTTGTTATTGTTTTGGGGACAGAGTGTCACTGTGTAGTGCAGACTGTCCTTGAACACACTGTAGTCCAGGCCATCCTCGAACTCATGGCAATCCACCTGCTTTAGCCTCCCGAATGCTGGGATTACAGGGGTGCACCACCACATGCAGTGATAGGTTCTTTTAACCAACTCTTAAATTGGTAAGAATAGGGGCTGGGGATTTAGCTCAGTGGTTACAGTGCTTGCCTCACAAGCACAAGGTCCTGAGTTCAATCCCTGGCACAAAAAAAAAAAAAAAATTGGTAAGAATAGAAATAATAGGCTAGGAGCTGGGTGTGGTGGTCCACGCCTGTAATCCCAAAAGTCCAGAGGCTGAGGCAGGAGGAACGCCAGAGGAGATCAAGGCCAGCCTGCACTACAGAGTGAGACCCTGCCTCAAAAAACCTTAAAAAAAAGAGAGAGAGAGAACATACCCACCTCCTCCTAAATTGAAGCATCTGCAGAGTCTCATCTAGTTAGTACATTCCACTGAAAGGCCAAGTCTTCCGAGTAATTTCAGATCTTTTATCGGGTTTGGACATGGCATGTTGTGAGTAAATGTTGTGGTTAAATGCTTCACCTCCAATATTACATAAGTGGAGAAAGAAGAGAATAATTCTAAGTAAAAATTCTCACTTGGAAAAGCAGAGATCAAATCTTGCTGAACAGGAATAGCAGAATCTGACCTGGTGATACAGTTTCCTTATGTGATTTATCTGACAGCCCCCAGTTCTGTTTCCTAAGAATATTTCTTTTGCCAGTTGCCTACAGGAGATCTTTTTCTTTTCTGTTATATCTACCATGGTCATAGCTGAGTTCTATATCAGGGAGTGTGCCAGAGAAGGTCCCTTTTAAAGGATGTAATAAGCCAGGAATGGTGATGCATTTGTGTAATCCCAACACTGGAGAGGCTAATGGAGGAGAATCACTTGAGTCCAGGAGTGGGGGGCCAGCCTGGGGAACAAAGCAACACGCGCGCGCGCGCGCACACACACACACACACACACACACACAGAGACAGTGTAACAATGTATCCATTGTTAGGGAACATAATAAATAATTGTACTGTATCCACATAGTAATTTACTGAGTAAAAGTGATCCAGGTGTGTGTGAGGGAGGAATGAATGTCAAGTAGAAGTAAAAGTAAAGTAAAGAAAGGCCAGGCGTGATGGCACATGCCTGTAATTCCAGCACTGAGGAGGCTGAGGCAGGAGGAATGCTACAAGTTCCAGGCTAGCATGGGCTACATAGTGAGTTCAAGACTAGCCTGCACTACAAAGTGAGATCCTGTCTCAAAAACAAACAAACAAAAAACTAAAGGAAGGATCCTGCATTTGAAGAAGGAAAGATAGGAGAGAAATGTACAGTGTTTTGAATATATATAGATAATGTGATAGTTAATCTTGATTGTCAACTTGATTGACTTCAGAGACACCTAGGAGATTAGTAGAGCACACTTTTGTGTACATGGTGAGGTTGTGACCTTGGGGATTACATCTGGACTCTGGTCCCTTCCTCTGAGCTCTGCTTCCTGGCTATCATGAAGTCCACAGCTTTCCTCTGTCACGCCTTTCTACCATGATGTTCAGTCTTGGAGCCAGCAAACCATGGACTGAAATCTCTGGCACTGAGCCAAAATAAGCCCTTCCTCTTGTGTATGTCAGGTATTTTGTCTTAGCAACCAAAAGCAGACCAATATAGGAAGTATTTGAAAGTATGCATAAGAAATTGTTAACAGTGGTTCCCTCTGGGGAGTGTGCCACAAAATCAGAAGTAGGAGGGATGCTTAGTTTCTGCTTTATACCCATTTATTCTAGATGAATTTTAACCATGTGTACATATTCCTGTCTTAATTGATGGTGCTTCCTGATGAAATGTTTTTGACTGAGGAGAAAGAAAAATGACAAATGATTTATGAGTCTCTGTGATTCTTAAGAAGTGTTTACCTTTTAACTGCCTTCAGAGACCCTCTAGAAGGTGGAAACAGGGCCTTTGGTATTTTCATTTTCTGGATGGGTGGGCAGCTAAGCCCTTGGCTGTCCAAACACATACTATAAGGCTTAGGCTTCTAGTTTTTCTTTATCCTATTTAGCAGCAACGTAAGATTCATAATTCCCTTTTCCTCTACAGTGGAAATTTTACTCAGCCGACAAAAAAAAGCCGAACTTCTGAAGAAGATGACTGATGTGGCTGTGCGAATGTCAGAGGAGCAATTGGTTGAGCTTAGAGCTGATATCAAGGTAGAACTTTCTTCTCTCTGCCTTTCTTCTCACCCTACTAAAGAGGCATAATTCATAGTCATGTGTAATATATCAAATTCATGATTTTTCCTTTCCATACCTGGCCTTCTTTATGTAAGTGGTACTGTCATCTATCCAGTTGTCCAAGCTGAAAAACTTAGGAAATTTCTCCATTTCCCACATTAAATCTATCAGCAGATCCCGTCCATTTGACCTCCTACTACATCTCAGTTCTGACCTTTTCTCTTCATCTCCACCACCACCATCATGATCAAGCCACCACCATCTGTTGCTTGGATTTCTGTATAATTTTTTACCTGATTCTCTCCATCCACTTTACCACTCCTGCACCCTCCCCACCATCTGTTCCTCACACTAGAGTAATCTGCTTCAAACTTCCCAGTGTTTTTAGAATAAATACTGTAATTCTTTTTCTGGTGGTGTGGGGGTTGAGACAGGGTCCCACTATGTAGTTCAGGCTGGTCCTGAACTCAATATGTAGCCAAGGCCGGCCTTGAACTCACAACAGTCTTCCTGCCTCAGCCTCCTGAATGCTGGGCTTACAGGCCTGTGTCACCACGCCTGGGTCCAAACAACACAAATTTTAAATTATCCTTTCCTGTTTAACTAAAACTATATTACAAAATTCTATAGAATGTCTTCCTCCTATTGATGCCGTTCAGACTCATTCAACTATCTGGGAGAAACCGGAAACCCCTTTGGAATTAGATGAGAATTCTGGCTTTCATAGATTTCATCTGTTCCCCTTCCCACGTGGATCAAATGCTGCTGGAAATATTTCTGCAGGCTGACTAAGGATCTGTTTTTCTCCATGTTTTCAGTGTACCAAAGTGGGTGCTGTGCAATTTAAATGTCTTATTTCCAGATCATTTTATTTCCGTCACTCCTGTTATGTCTTTGGCTCGACAAATCCTAGAATTTGTTTCAGAATTAACCTCAGACTGATATTACATGTCTGAAGGTTCTGTTATAAGAGGTTCCTGTGCTTTCCAAGCCACAGTATACTCAGAAGCTTTAGGACTTCAAGGCCCAGAGATAATTTTTCTCTCTCCTTTCCCTGTTGGTATTTCTGGATGCATCCCAAGGATTCTGATGCATTCAGTGTGGGAGTATACCACCCCAGTTAAGAGGACTGCTCCAAGGAGTTCTCTTCTTCCAAATTATATCTAGGCCCTTCACTTTTTTTTTTTTTATCTCTTGTTTCGTATGAAAAAATGATTGCAGGCTACCTTAGGCATTGTTTATTGAAATAGATCCCCAGAAGCACTTTATTCTTGACATGTTTCTAGTTCCACAATTTCTGTAGTATAGTTTTTGACCCAAGGGGTTGATTACTTCTCAACGCAGTCTGCTTAGAAGGATTAAATCACTTGTTGACTTTTCACATGAGTGATTTTCCAACTCAAATTGTTCGCCAGGCCAGGTGTGGTGGCGCATGCCTGTAATCCCAGCACTCAGGAGGCTGAGGCGGAAGGATCCCCATGAGTTCGAGGCCAGCCTGGCGTACATAGTAAGTTTAAGGCTAGCCTAAACTACATGGAGAGACCTTGTCTTTAAAAAAAAAAAAAAAAACTGTTCCTATTTCAAGGACTATGAAACCATACTTCATAAAGAGTTAATTGGATTTCCTAAAGCAGTTCCTGCTGAAGAACGCCAAACCAGCCATCTAAATGGGATCATTGCTATAGCTTATGAATATCTTTGCTGCCTCTGCTTCTGTCTAAAATGCAGCAATATAGAGAACAGTCAATAGTGGGAGGCTACTTTGCTACTATCAATTTTTCCTTCTCTTTCCTTTCTTACAGTGTCTAATTATACCCACTGCGTTTTGACCATCATGTAGCATTCTGTAACATTTCCAAACGTATGTTTGGGGCCTTGAGAAAAATGAGTGAATTTGTTTGATCACCCAGGATTGGTAATGTGACAGTCAGTAAACCTTGAAGCAGTAGAAAGAAGAAAATTAAAAATAATAGTATTCTACCTGTATATAGTAAGTTGTAGTTATTTGCCCTTTCTCCAGCACTTTGTTAGTGAACGTAAATATGATGAGGATCTGGGACGAGTTGCCCGGTTCACCTGTGATGTGGAGACTCTGAAGAAGAGCATTGATTCATTTGGACAAGGTGAGATGGTCAGAGACTCCGGGCATGCAGCCGTCCACTGTTAATAAGCGACTGTTGTGCTGACTGGCCTCTCTATTGAGCTCCTCAGTGCCTGTTGTCTGCTTGTTTTTATGAAAAGTAACTCTGAATGTACTTTGAATGCTGAGGATATTTATCAGCTCCTTGTGCTACAAAATTCTCTTTCTCCACTATTTTCTGCTGAGTTGAGAGGTGTGTGATATATACTATAAAGAATGAGTGAGTCTGGAGTCAGGGCAAGTTTGACTCCTTTCCCTGGACACCGATACCTTGGAACCTCTTTATTCTTCTTCAAATGGAGATAACAATACTTGCCTTGTCTGGCGTATAGTAGTGAGTGAGTGTGTGTGTGTGTGTGTGTGTGTGTGTGTGTGTGTGTGTGTTACTAAGGATTAAACCCCAAGCCTTCATATTGAACTGCATCCCCAGCACTTTTTACATTTTTATTTTGAGAAAAGGTCTTGCTAAATTGCCCAAGCTGGGCTTAAACTTGGGATCTTCCAGCTTCAGCCTACCAGAATGCTAGGATTATAGGCATGCACCACTGTACCTGGTTAGTAGGTCCTTAAATCATATCATTAAAGATGGGGGAGGGTACAGTGCCTCAGAGTGAGAATTTGTGGTCAGCTAGGCCCTGAACTCAGCTCCACTATTCCATCTCATATAAGAGTGAAATGTTGGGGCAGGAACTGTGTAGCTCAGAGCATAGGCCTACATGTGTGAGGCCCTGGGTTAGATACCCACATCGCAAGAAAATAACATGAAATATAAGTGAAATGTTAACCTTAGGACACTGAATGTTAACTCATCATTAGTTCAGGCTTGGGCTGGGGGTTTAGCTCAGTGGCTAGATTCTTGCCTAGCAAGCACAAGACCCTGAGTTCGATCCCCAGTACAAAAAGAAAAAAAAATTAGTCCAGGCTTGAAGCCAAGAAAAATGTCTGGGGAGTAGTTTTACACCATCAAGTTCTGACACCATTTGAATTAAAAATATTAGTATTTTTCAGTTAGATCGATATTTTGGATTTGGGGTTATTTTTGCAGAAAGAAATTTGGCAAGAATACACATTTGTTGTAAAGACTAGTTGTATTCATATTAAACTGATCTTGATTATTTTTACCTTGTATTATTCAAATTTAAAAAAAAAGATTTAGCAAAGACTTGATTTGTTCACCTTTTTCTTTCTTTGCAAAACCCATACTTTAGAATGTTCCTTACATAGGAAACTGAACATATGGCCTGTACCATTGTTCCCAGGCTTATTCAGCTGCCAGAGCCATAGCCAGGAGTTTAGGTACTGTAGTAGGAAATGCCAAGAAGTCATTAGTCAGTAGTGGTGGAAGGGGGGGATGAGTAACTTGACTTTAAATTGTTCTCCTGTCTCTAAGAATTCCTTTATAAAACAGTGGGAGTTTTGAGGGAGCAGAGGAAGAGGGCAGGAGGGAGATTTTCTTTCCCACATTTTATAGGTTTTTCTTTGTAACTATCCAAGTAGACACTTCTTTATCTTAAATTGCTCATTGCGAAATGGAGAAATAGGGAAAACTTTACCTTTGTTCTTCCATCGTATGACCACATATTCCTCATATATCTGTTCCAGTGTCCCACCCAAAAAACAGCTATTCGACCAGATCCCGATGTAGCTCAGTTATATCTGTGTCCTTGAGCGGCCCAAGCGATGCCTCTGCTGCTTCCTCTTCCACCTGTGCCTCTGCTCCCAGCCTTACAGGTGCTAACAAGAGAAATTCTGCACCAGGAGAAACTCCTGCAGCCACAGCAAACTCCAGCAGCCGGCCCTGCCAGCCTCATCGGGAGGTAATCTGGTTTCCACATTGAATATGCAAGAGAAGAAAGGTACCTGATTGTCCAAGTTTAAGTACTAGTAGCTCAATAATACTACCTTCCTCTTCCATACCTATTTTGCATCCCTCCAGCCCCAAGTAGTTCTTGAGAAACCATTCGAAATGATATTCCAAAGCACCAGACAGTTTAGCCTTCCTGTTGCCAAGAACTGCTGATTTTCTGATGTTGGCAGTGATCCTCACTTTTGTAGGTAGTATTGCTTGGTAATTAGTCACACTGGGAGTCATGGGCCTATCTCAAGGTAGACAAACACTGGGAGGGGCCAATTCACCAGCGTGCATCTGAAAGTATAACTCCCTAGAAGTTCAAAGTGACTATGCCAGGGAAGAGAATGTGAACCTTGTGGGGGTAGGGAACAAACTCTAGAAAGCAGAAAAATAACCTGCAATTTCTTTTCCTTATTTTGGAGAATAGTAGTGCTCCAAGTCAGTGCTGTCAGTAATTTTTCAGGACTGGTTTGGCATTGGAATTGGAGGACAAAAAAGAAATCCCGTAAGCCATATGCTTTCTAGGTTGTAATGTGCAGGTGTTCTAAATGTCACAGAAGCATGGTTTAACCTATGGTTCATGCTGTATAGCAAAGCAAACCATAATGATGCTTATTTTATTATTCCAAATGTTGCATTATCTTTACCAGTGGCTTATGATCTGCAAAGTTCAGACATGCAAGATACATGTCCAATTAAGAGCTTGTAACAGCCAAAAGAATTTTCTGTCTTCCATATTAGCTTTCTTCCTGCATCTGTCTACAGAGAAGTAAACTTCAGTGGAGAAGCACCTAGGAGTGAAGGCAGGAAAAGATTAGTGGAAAATGTATTGAGTGTGCTTCAGTGGCTAGGTCAGATTGGCTGATGAAATTCTGAGTTCCAAACATGAGATACTAGGATTATGCTTTCAAAATACTCTATAAACTAAACTGAGACAAAAATGTCAGAGTACCTTGAACGTTGTGTTTTTTTTATCCTTAGGTGTTACCCGGGAACAGACGAGGACAAGGTTATAGGGCTCAAGGTCAAAAGTCCAATGACCCTACAAACCAAGGACGACATGACAGCATGGGTCATTACAGAAATAGTTCATGGTATTCATCTGGTTCCAGGTATCAGAATGCTCCACCCCAGGCACCAGGAAATACTAGTGAACGGGGCCAGGCTCATTCTGCAGGGACTAATGGAACTGGAGCCAGCATGGAGCCGAGCCCATCTAAACCCTCATTCAGAAAAGGGCTCCCCCAGCGCAAACCCAGGACCTCTCAGCCCAAAGCTGTGAACTCTTGAGAGAAATTCCAGTTGGCCTCTCTCCTCTACCTGATACAATCCAACATAACTGGACTTTAGGAAATATGTAGTTAGGTTTAATAACAAAAAGAAGTTTATGCATTATCACTTTTTGTGCCATTCTAAATACTTTTGGTTTCCTCTCTCCATATTACTTCTTTACCATTTTTGGAGGGGAAAGTGTTTTTTCCCTTGACCTTTCCCAGTGATATGGACTGATTCTCAATGGTCCTTCCTACCAGGAATCAGGGGCAACTGTTGCCAGTTTTCTCAAGGGTAAGCAACTTTGCACCAGGTCTTCCATCTGCCAAAAAGAGGCCTTACCCCACAGGCCCCTGCTATTGAGGCTGTCTCAGGAGGAGTGGGTCAGAGGTAGACCTGTCACCTTTTCAGTATAAGCAGAAGCCATGGATGCCAGTCAGGTTCCCTCTAAACAACAGTTTAACTAGGAGAGGCAGTGAGGGGATTGTATGTTGTACTGGATTAGCCAGAAAAGAGAAATGTTAACTGGCGAAAAAGAGAATAGTAGGAAACATTGGAGAATTTGCCTCTATCCCAGAACATGCCTGGGATTTGACATTTGAATCAGGGTTTTAGTTCCTGGCTTGGCATCATAACTTCACCTGCAGTTTCTTCAAAATGCCCAAAGCCTTGTTTCCTGTTACCTTAGGCCACATCTTAGGCTGCAAACCACTCTAAGGAAGTCTATAGGAAAGTAGCATTTAATTAAAGTTTTTTAAAAGTTGTAAAAGACATATTTCTTTGTTTCATTGTTTGGAGATTTTTGTTATTACTGTTCGCCCCCTTTCCTGAATCTTGTTTTCATCCTGAACAAAATTTATAGCAATATAATTACTGTTAATCTGTTACCTGTCAAAAATTGCTGCAGTCAATCTTTATAGATGAATAAATAAAAATAACTGTATAAATGTTCCCATATTCGTTTCACAGCAGCAAGTGACTTCATTTCATTATCTGTTTTTCTTTGGGCCTCACGGGGTAGAAGTCACTCGGACAGCTTGTTCTGTGCTTAAATGAGGGTGTCTGATTCCCAAGTCATTTGTCCACTGCTGCTTAGCTTCAGGACCAAATTAAAATGTGAAAGCTAGGATGACCAAACGCAGCTGTTCGTTGTGGGAAAGGATCTGTAGGGTAAAGAATGATGATGACTTTGCGAAGAAGAACTTACCAGTTTAGAAAAACCACAGCTGCTAACCATTCCCCCAGGCAACCAAAGGTTATATTGGCACCTTCTCCCCCATCCCTTGACAGAAGTAGTGAATGTAACAGTATGATTGAGCTCCTGCATGTAGCAGGTGGCACTGGTGCCAGACCCTCCACCCCACTCCACCCCCAGCTTCTGTGATTTAATAACAGTGAGCTCGCCTTCCTCCAGTGTGTATTCTCCCCATCCCTGACTGTAAGTGGCAGTGGTGCAAAGTTTAGCTGCCTCAGGGTTTTCCCTGGCTACTGGCTGAAGCTGAACTGCCAGGGTTCTGGTTGATTGAACAGAGAAAGACAGCCAGACTGTTTGTCCTCGGTCTTTTGGAAAAGAAACCAGTAGTCAAAAGAGTATTTGGGAAAGCCATTTCCTAAGGAGCCATTCACCTCATTTTGGAGAATTTGTCTAACAACACCATCAGAGTGCCTCAGTGTCCTGATACTTGCTTACTTATACTTGATAGGAAATCCAGAGATTGAAGCAACTTTGAAGGATGAAGAGGTCTATCCCTGTTTCTACATAAGACTGTATTTAACCACCCAGCCAAATAGGAAGTCACATATTTCTCAAAACTGCCTTGAAGTTGAAATTAAAACCCCCTTATAGGGGGCTGGGGATTTAGCTCAGTGATTAGAGTGCTTGCCTTGCAAGCACAAGGGCCTGAGTTCGATCCCCGGCACCACAAAAAAAAAAAAAAAAAACTTATAGAAAAAACATTTCAAGTTCTTAATGACCATAAAAACTGAAAATTATGCAGTTTTTTCACTATTTTGTTTTGAATTACAAAAGTATTTAAAATACCAAATAATACAAAAATATGAAAGAAAATTTTCCATCTTCCTATTCTATTCCTTAGGGATAATGACTGAATAATTTAGCATACACCCTTCTGGACCTTTTTCAAAGACTATATGTCCTACACATAAATACAGGGGTTCTTAAACTTCTTTTTTTCTTCCTTTTGGCAATCTCAAAGACTGAACCTCAGGATGTTTGTTTTGTTTGAGATAGGGTCTCGCTGTAAAGTCCAGGCTGGCCTTGAATTCACTATGGAACCCCAGCCGGTCTCAAACTCATGATCCTCCTGTGTGCTGCAAGTATGAGTGTATGTCACTCATGCCCTGCTCAAGGCTCGTTTTTTAAAATAGTATGTCCAAATCAATTTATTTATGATCTTATGCCACTTTGATTTTTTTTTTTTTAAAGCACAGGATATTGGAAGTCAGGCAAGTACTCTGCCACTGAGCTACCTCTGCAACTGATGGCTTTTTTTTTTTTTCTTAAAACAGGGTCTTGCTAAACTGTTTAGGCTAAGCGCAAACTTGTGACCCTCCTGACTCTGCTTCCCAAGTACAGTACCTGAGACAGGTACTGTGCTGCCTTCAAACTTGACTGTTCTTCAATGAAGAGAAGAAAGAATTAAGTTTGATTTGTGCAGCCCATAATAGCTCTGGGCTTCCCAAGAAAGGGAAAGTTCCATATCCCGGGCAGCTAGCACTGGTTCTCAAAGAGGACCTACGTAAGCATCATTTCTTTTTAACTTTTCCATTTCACTTTACAGATGTCTTGCCTAGAGATAGGAGTAGGACTTAAATTGTTTAGCTCTGTCAGTTATATGCTACTTGATAGGTAAATTTTAAATTAGCATTGTAGGGCTGGGGATGTAGCTCAGTGGTAGAGTGCTTGTCTAGCAAGTACAAGGTTCTAGATTGCATCCCTAGCACTAGGAGGAAAAACATGTGGCTTGTATTATGAACAAATATTTTCTGGGCCCCTAATTTATAGCCATTTTATTAGTTTTTTTGAGACAGGGTCTCACCGTATAGTTCAGGCTGACCTTAAACTCAGTGTAGCCCAGGCTGGCCTCAAACTCATGGCAGTCCTCCTGCCTCAGCCTCCTGGGCGCTAGAATTACAGACATGTGCCACCATGCCCAGCTCCAGTCTAGTTTTTTAAGAACACAGGAGTATGGCTCAGTTACGGCTTTGGGTTCAATACCCAGCATTTAAAAAAAAAAAAAAAACAAAACATGGAAGAAAGTAAAAGTCCTCCTTTACCTTTCTCTCCTCCCTAGAAATCACTGGCAAGTTCCCTACATACTGTGTCAGAAATTTTTAAAACCCAAACATGGAAATACATGTTTTTCTCTTTACATAAATGGAGATCGTCTTATGCATCAAGTTGCTTTTTCAAATTGTCCTTGTTTTTATCTTTCTGTCTTTAAAAAAAAAAAAAGGTATTACATGCAAATGTTTTTGTTTTGTTTTTTTTTTAAAAGGGAAATCTAAACAGTTCAAAAGGATATGGTGAAAAGTAAACCTCTGTACTATTCTGGACTGTTTGTTCTCTCCCCAGGGGCAGCCACTATTAAGTTTCTTGTTAATCTCTGAAGATTTTCTGTGCTAATACAAGTATATTGTAAGAGTGTGTTCCACTTAGAACTCCTTACATGTTGATGCTTACAGACATATCTATTCTCCCTGTGGCTGCATAGTATCCCACTGTATAAATTTGTCCTAATTAGTTTACCCAGACCTTGATGGTTTTCAGTTTTTTTGCTATTACAAATAATGCTGCAGTGAACAGTACACATATCGTTCCTCACTTGTGAGACTTTATCTGTAGGCTAAATTTCTAGGAGTGGCCTAGCAGACACAAGGCCCTGAGTTCAATCCCCAGCACCAAAAAAAAAAAAAATTTCTAGGAGTGGAATTACTGGATCATGTAGTTATTGATAGAAATACTCCTTATTGTTGACCAAGTCACACAGATTTACGTTCCTCCCACCAATGTGTGTGTGGGGGTGTGCTGTATATAGTCACTGAGCTGAAAGCTAGGAGAGACAGAGGTAAGTACAGCAGCTTTAGACTTCAGGTAGCTGATGAACTGGGGTAGGGGCTGGGGACGCAGCTCAGTAGCAGAATGCATGCATGAGGCCTGGGTTCTCTCCCTGACCCTGCCAAATACATGGGCCACTGAGACACACGAATGATGCAGTGGCACATTGTTGGATGAACTGTCTTGAGTGAGGTGGAGGAAGTGCTGCCAGGGCAGGGTCCTGGGCCTCAGCTAGTGTTATACCAAAGAGTGCTGCCAGGCCAGAGTACAGTCTTAACGAGTATGGAGTAAACTGTTTGAGGTTAGAAGTGACATAGAAAATCTGGGATGCATGGTCGTCAATCTAAGAACTACTTATGTCCTCTTAGAGAAGCTCAGGAGAGCTGTTAACATATCTGGAAATTCCAAACCAGACCTAACACAAAGAGGGTTTATCTTGTCTGATTTATAGGGTTCATCCCACGTGGTGAGAATTGTATCTGTATGGCAGCACACTTCTTGTCCAAAACAGTACCTGTTAGGAGGTCACTAACTAACACAAGGAACTTTGTGTGAGTGAGTGTATATATATGGTACTGGGGATGAATCCAGGGCTTTCACATTGAGCTACACCCCCAACCTCTCCCCCCACCTTTTTTTGAGACTACCTCACTGAGTTGCCAAATTGCTCAGGCTGGACTCAAATTTGCAATCCTCCTGCCTTAGGCTCCCAGACAGCTGGGATTACAGGCCTCTGCCACCAGGCCTGGCTACAAATAATGATTTTATCACCATTTTTAACCAGTGAATCTAGAATACTGGCCACTTGGATACATTCTTTTCTTCAAACACTGAAGTGCCTGTCTAGTATTCCATTATATAAAGTTGTCAAAATTAACCAGTCCCTAATGATGGTTTTCAGGTTTTTTGCTAATTACAAATATTGCTGCAACGAACAATACATGTATCATTCTTCACTTGTGAGAGTGTAAGATAAATTCCTAGGAGTGGAATTCCTCTGAGTTCTGAGGCCAAGCCAAATGGTTCTAGCTTTTTCTGCAACCACAGAAGCCTTCCCTGGTGACCAGGGCTTGGATTTTAATTCTGTGTGACCAGCTGACCTTGGGCAAGTAATATCACATCTTTGAACCTATTCTGAATGGTAGAGATAAGAGGAACTACATTAGGAGTATCTGGCCAGGTGCTACAGGACAGTATCCTGGTTGTCTAAGCCTGTGACAAGCTGAATATTCACTTACCTGTCCTTTGTTTCTCTGTCTCTCCTGCCCTGTTAAAAAGTATCTGAAAGAAGGCTTCCTCTGCCTCCAGCCTTAACAGACCTTATTAGTCAAAGAAGAAATTAGAAATGTAATTACCCTCTTGCATCTGTAGCGCTTTTTCTCCTGAAGTGCATATCCCTCCAGCATGGTGACCCCGTACCCTCTTGTCTCTGCCCTACCTGTCAGGGAGACTCACTCACCCAGTTTCAGAGCTGTGTGGGTGCGGCAGGCTGGGTGCTGATTGGAGCTGACCTTAGTAAGCAGTCTGCTGGAGTGACGCTAGAGCCACAGCTCCCCAGGGAGAAGCCAAGGAGCATTTCCAGACAGGTGCTGAGGGAGCTGTACCTGACACTTTGATACTCCACACCAAGGAGGAAAGCCTGTCTGAAGCTGTTTCTAGGTGAGGAAACACCTACCATCACCAGCTAGACTGCTCTGCCCGCCTGGCCCTTCGATGCCGTCAAAACAGCAGGAACAAAAAACCACCCACTCCTGATTGCTCCAGAAAAAGGAAGGTCTCCTTTTATGTCTCTCCAAATTAACCCAGTTAAGCTTTCTCTACAACTGGATTTTAAACAAACCTGTTTTCTGATGTTGCTAGAACACAGAGATTGAGAGAAGATTTTTTAGGAGGTCGGGAGCCCAGCCTCTGCCAGCTCCTGATTTCCCTGAGGTGCTGTAGGCAAGGGCAGCGTCTCCTTGCAGGTGAGATCCAGGTTGTTGGTCGAGGTGGGTGCTCACCATGATCACTACCTGACCACCCATCTAGGAAGCGTGCTGTTCGTTCCCTTTTAAGAGGCTTTTTACCGAAGGGCAAGACAGTACTCCTGCAGCATGACACAGGAGCAAACTGCTGTCAACCTGCTCAAATCTGGGTTTCTCTACTTCCTAAACATGCAGTAGTAAATCTGTCTGGCTGTAAGAAAAACTGTACCTCCCGAGATTCCCTTGTTTGAAAGTTTAGTGTGGTCCACTCACATTTTAGATAGAGAATGAGACAACCAAGGAAGGGGTGGCTGAGGACTGACGGTCTCAAGGAATTCTCACATGTTTTGATGGGGTTGAGGAATCTGATGGGAGGTTTCATCCTGAGCTGATATCCCTGGTCCCAGCACACAGGGTCAAGGGGACTTCGTAATAAGTCACTAAGATTCATGTCACAAATGAAAGAACTGATGCACTTCGAAATACAGTATCCTCCACCCAGAGTCACACTGTTAGTGGTGGACCTGGAGTTCGAACCCAGAGTGTTTACGACTTGAAAGCCCATATTTTTTCCCCACCACAACACAATCTTAAAAATGGAGCCTGCTGGCTGAGAGCCAGGCTCTGAGCAGGGCTGGGGACCTCTAGAAAGGATGGTAGAGAGAGTGGGAAGAGGGGAGGAGCCCCAAGGATTTGTTCCTCGACAGCCACCTGTTCCCACCCCCTGCACACAGTGCCTGACTCCGCCTGCGCTTTGTGGTTAGGAGGGGGATTTTCTTCATCTTTTGTATCTTGAACGGGATTTTTTTCTTGCTCTGTTCCTCCCTGCTCTCTCTCCCTGTTCCTTTTTGTAGATAATACTCCCACGGGCCTCCCACAGTAGCTCCAAAATGCAGCCTCCTGAGATTCTTCTTGTTGACAAAGGCTTTGAGCTGTCTGAACCATGCTCCCCCTCAGCCTTCCCCTCCTCTGTGACTCCCTGCCATGGTCCAGGATGAGTTTGGAATTGGAGGAAGGGGAGAAGAAAAGATTACAGCAAAGATGGTGATGGTCCCAACCTCACAGTGCCCTATTTTCAATTCTTCCCCAGCCCCTCCTACTATCTCCTAATAGCAGGTCCTTGCCCCTTCATGCATAACATGTACTTGGGGGGTAAGTGAAAGAGGGTCAGTAAGTAATTACCTACAGCTGAAGGAACCTATATAAACACAAATGTCAGGCCTAAGCAGGAAACTAGGAGAGACTGGTAAAGGAAGAGAGAGTGGCCAAGAGCTACATCTCAACACGTCATCTAAAGAGAAAGGTGAGACAGGGAAAGGCTGAGTGGCTGTATCCCACCCCATATCCACATTCACACACATTTCTGAGGGTAAGGGGGGTAAGGAGTTTAGAAACCAAGGCAAACTGCTGTTTTGTTCTGAGATAAAAATGCTAACATTTAGTATCTTTTGGAATTGGAGATGAGGGCACCAAAACAGTGACACAAGCACACCCAGAGCTGCTACTAGAGGAGTGCATCTTGGACAAAGAAAGCAATTAACTGTTTTCCTTGTAAACTGGCAGTTATAGTTAACTACCCATGGTTATTAAAGCACTTAGCACAGTACTTGGCACAGTTAGTGTTCAAAAAATGGAAGCTACTGCAATTCTTAGGGGCCATTCCACCTACACTGCTTGCTCCAGCCCAGTGTCTGGCTTTGTTTAATGCCCAAAACAAGGCAGGTGAGCTGGAGCCAGAAAATCTGAATACCTTACGGGAGTGACTCCAGGACCACCAGCATCTGATACACAATCCCAGATGACCAGCTGCCCAGCGCTCTGTGTGTCACACAGCCTCAGGGAGCCTCTCTGGGCCTCCTGCAGCCATGCTGGAGGGGAGCAGAATCTGGGTGACTCAGAGTTGGGTGACTGTCAGGGTTAGAGCCCTGGCCTTGCCATTTACCAACCTCATTACCTTGAGCATCTCACCCTCCCCTCTCATTTCTCTGTGAAATGGAGAAACTCAGGCTATTCACATGGCTCCTATGAGACTCAACTCCGACAATATTTGCATGATGTGTCACCCACTGTTCTACGTTCTTTAAACGTGTTCATTTATTTAGCCCTAACAATCCTCCGACGTGGTTACTATCGTCCCCATTTTACCAACTAGAAAACTGAGGCACTGGAAGGTTAATATCTTGCCTTTAGAGATATCACCCAGACAGCAAGTGGCAGAGCTGTATTCAAACCGTGATAGCCTGGTTCCCCGGCAGGTGGGTGATTTCAGCCTCACCAGGTCTCGGTGAGCTGACTCAGAATAACGCCCCTCAGCGTGGCAAAGTGCTTGACCGTCCCGCGGAGGAGCAGAGATGAGGACGGGGAAAGGTTACTTTACAGCCTCGGCCTGCCGGGGGCAGGGGCATGATCTGCGGACCCCTTAGGCTCACCCCTTTTGCTACGAGCCCGATTCTAGCATTCAGAGGACTGGGGGAGGGTAGCGCTTCCTTTCTTCCCAAAGCACCAGCTCATTTAAATACAGGTGCCCTGGGCTTTGGCTTTCCTCGCTGATGAGGGCTAGGTGGAGCGGGGGACACTCCTTTCCGACGGTGGTGTCTGTGGGTTGGGTGCTTAGTTTCCCGTTTCACTCGTTGAGGAACAAATTGCTGTTTGGGCCCCGGTGGCTCCTTTGGGCGCAGGCGGCAGCCGCGCTCGTTGGCAAATCGTGGGAGGGAGGAGGAGCGGCGCTGGCAAGCGAGGCCGCGGGCACCGCCGCGGCGCGGAAGACGGACAGGGGCCGGCCCTTGTTCGCCCCCCCTCGGGGAGGCGGGGGCTCCTGCAGCCCCCTCGGCAGCTTCCCGCCCAGCGCGGAGCCGAGCGCTCTGGCACTGAAGCGGGCAGGGAGCCGGGCCGCGTCCTCCTCACCACCCGCGCGCACAAGGTTAGGAAGTTTCTCCCAGCGTCTGACCTCTAGCGGCCTCGACCCCCCAGCGCGGCCTGGGAGCGGCAAAAACGACCGAGATCAGAGAAACCGGAGACGAGACGAGGGTCCCAGGGCTCCACCGCACGCCCGCTCCACACCAGGGTCACAGCAGGGCGTCCGGACCTCACTCCTGGGCCACCTACCCTCCAGTTTCCTCAAGGGTCCTGCCTGCCGCTGCATCTTCTAGTGGCAGCCGCTTCATCCATTTTCCAGAGGGTCAAACCGAGGCACGGAAAGGCTGGACTGCCCGAGGCTGTGCTCAGAAGCCCCTCCCATTTCCTTTAAAGCTGCCTTCGGGGGTCTCCGACCTCCGCCCACTACCCGTCGGTCACCGCCGCCCGGTCTCCAGGCCCCTTTCCCATGACATTTTTCCTCGGGGAAAATGGTTCGCGTCTTCTACAAACACCCCTGGCCTCGAGCCCTCCTCCGGTTCCTCCGGGGGAGGAGGGGCTGCCAAACAGCTCTCGGAGAGCCCCCAAGCTGCAGAAGACGCCTCGCCCCTGCGGCTGAGGCTGAGTCAGCCCGAGCCGACCACGCCGTCGTCTCCGAGGGGCGGGTGGCGGCCTGGGGCGGCCCGGGAGGCCCGCGAGGTGGGGTTAGGGGTACCGCGCCCGCCCCTGCCCGCCGAGGTCCCGAAGGGAGGGAGAATCCCTCGGCTGGAGCCCTGTCCCTTTAAGGAGGCGGCCCTGACTGGGTGTGCCCGGTCTCCATGGTTACCCCGGTGCAGGCGGTGGCGCGGGAGGGAGGGAAGGAGGCTGCCGCTTCTCCCCGACAGACGGAGGGAGCTGCGGGGACCCGGCGCCGAGCGGAGCACAAGCGGGAGCCGCCCCGCAGCAGAAACGGAAGCCGCTGCCGCCGCCCCGGCAGGCGAGAAGTGTTGAAAGCGTCGCAGCCTCGGAGCCTGGAGCCGGGGACTTGTGGGCGGCGAGGGCGCAAGGGGCCGCGCGCCATGCTCCGGGCCCCGACGGCGCGGACGCCCGCTCTCACGCTGGCGGCTGGCGGGGCCCACGAGCCCTGGCTGGGCATTGTCCCCCGACGGCAGCGCTAGGGGGCGCGGGGCCCGGCGGGGGGCGGCCGAACCGGGCGCCCTCCCCCGGCGCGGAGTCCCCGCGCCCCGGAGGGATGGGGCGAGCGGCCCCGACCGCCTAAGATGCCGGCCATGCGGGGGCTCCTGGCGCCGCAGAACACCTTCCTGGACACCATCGCCACGCGCTTCGACGGCACGCGTGAGTCAGGCCCTCCCCCACCTCTCGCAAGAGAGGTTCCCCGCCAGGGCTCCCGCCGGTCCGGAACCCACACTTGTCGGCGCCCACTGGTTCTCACCTTCTGCCCCTTCCTCGCCCCTCAAAAGCTGGGACCATCGTTTCCTTCCAGGCGCCGTTTCCCCAAAGGGTTCAGGGTCAGCACTGCAACCGGCAAGGCAACATGGCTAGGAGGAGCTGTCCCTGGGTGGGCGGCCGGGCTGCTCCGTTTCCAGGGGCGCAAACCTAGACCTGGTCAGTCTGACCCATCGTATCCTGGCATCGGGCTCTGTTGCAAGGACTACCCTCGGACTGGCTCGGTGTGGTGAGGCCGGGGAGTCGCGCTCCCAGAGGACTCAAAATACAGATTTAGAGAAGAGGTTTGCCAACGGAGACAGAGTAGGTGGGACTCAGGACAACACCAGTCTCCAAACCTATCTCACAGCCTAAGCCCACCCACCTTGGGGTGCCTGTCCAGACCCAAAGAAAATGGATTTGGAGACTCCCACCAGGACTGGGGAAGTTTGGAGAAGGCCACCTGAGCTTCTGGATCCTGGGTTCCTAGGGCTCTAAGCACGGGGAAACTTATGAGAGCCAGATCCCTACCCCTCCTCTCCCTCTTCCTCTTCCTTCTTCCCCTCCTCCTTCTCCCTCCACACTCACTCCTAGAGGGGCTTCCCAGCTCTCTACCTAGCATGCTCCATGGTCTCTGGTTCTTGATAAGGTGTGGGAACCCATCCGTGAGCTCTCCCTGCTCCAGGCTCCTCCATCTGCTTTGCCAGGGTGCCTTGGCTCTGGCAGCCTGCTGATTCAGCGCCCCCCACTCCCCAGTATATGCCTGGCTTCAGACTCTGGTGTTCAGCCACCATTCTTGCACACCTACTCTTGATCACATTTATTAATTCTCAGCCAGGTCAGGCAGCTAGGGGTCAAACTCAGAGGGCAAGATCGACAGTGACCCGGGTTGCCTCCAAGTCCAGGTGGATTCTGGTGGGAGGAGCCAGCCTGCCTGGTTACTTGACTGGTCGGTGAACCTGGCAGAAGTAGCAGTAGGGCTGAGCCCAGCCTAGAGTGGGAGATGTGGTCCTTTGGACACCCTCAACCTCACCCCTTACCCTAAACTGCTCAGAACAGACCCCAGTGGGTACAGTGCCTACACAGGGTTGTACTGACTGTCCTCACATGTGCTGTTGCTAGAATTCTCTCATACACACACGCCTAGCAGCCCGCCCTTTGGGGGCACTGATGCAGGTGACACACTGAGTGCCATTCATAAATAGCTCCCACCTGGCACACACGCAGGATTCCTGGAGTTTGTGAAACCCATCCTTTGGTTACAAGGCTTTGGGAAAGCAGGGGTGGTAGGTACCCATCCCTTCACACCATGCCTCCTCTGAAAGGTGCTCTCTTGCAGATAGTAACTTCGTGCTGGGCAATGCCCAGGTGGCAGGGCTCTTCCCTGTGGTCTACTGCTCTGATGGCTTCTGTGACCTCACGGGCTTCTCCCGGGCCGAGGTCATGCAGCGGGGCTGTGCCTGCTCCTTCCTCTATGGGCCGGACACCAGTGAGCTAGTCCGACAACAGATCCGCAAGGCCCTGGATGAGCACAAGGAGTTCAAGGCTGAACTGATTCTGTACCGGAAGAGCGGTGAGGAGCCACCTTGCCAGCTTGCCTCACCTTCATAGTCTCACCCTGCTGGGAACCTACCCCACCCACTGTCCCTCTTTCTTTGGCTTGCAGTCTTTCTATGCACTCATCCACCCTTCCATCCCCTTTTTGTACCCTACCTCTTGTCCTGGGCTCCTTCTCACTACTCTTCTCATACCAGCTTCAGCCTTCACTCATTCCTAAGCTTGGGTTTCCCACATCTAGCCGAAAGGCATCCCTGTCTCAGCAGGACACATGTCTTGACAGTCATATCTGGTCTCCCTTGCGCCTCCCTCCATCGTGCCCTGTCCTATAGGGATCCAGACTGCTGCTCCCTCCCCCAAGAAGCCCTGTTCCTGCTCATCCTATACAGAATGTCAGTGCAGCCAGGGCCACTTTCACCTTAGGCAGGGCCGAGCATGGGAGGTGGGCTGAGTCTGTCTTTGTGCCCAGGGCTCCCGTTCTGGTGTCTCCTGGATGTGATACCCATAAAGAATGAGAAAGGGGAGGTGGCCCTCTTCCTGGTCTCTCACAAGGACATCAGTGACACCAAGAATCGAGGGGGTCCCGACAACTGGAAGGAGAGAGGTGGGTGTGCCCGTGGGCATTGAATTGGTGGCCATGGCTGGGTGTTGGGTACCTCAGACCTAAGTAGGACTTTGGCACCCAGATTGGGCTCGTGGGTCCCCTCCCCTCTTGGACTCATCATCGAGTCCCTCACTGGCTGGCTGCTCTCATCTCTGTATGCCCAGGAATGGGACTATTTTTTTTTCCAGATAGGCCATTTGAGACATAGTTGAACTTTTCAAGTCAACTTCACTAAGAAACTAAACACATTCCACCAGAGCCTGTGAAGCACCCCTTTTCCACCATGTAATAGGGTTGAACACAGAGCCACCTGATTCCTATTCCCTGCAACACACCTGACTGAGAACCCCCAGCCAAAGCTCTCTGTAAGTTCTTGGGTCTTTCCTCTCTTCCATCCTCCATGGGAGGACTGGAGCAGGACTTTGGGAAGGTCAGTGCGGACATTAGGTGCTGCTCCAAGCCACTTTGCCATCTGGGAATGCTGAGGGTCCCCTCCATTCTTGTCCCCACCCCAGGCCTGGGGCTGCTTCTCTGTGATACCAGTTTTTAGTGTCACCCTCTGATCTCTACACCTGGATCCCAGGCTCCTCTGACCACCCACACCTCTGCGGACAGCCTTTACTGGCTCTGCCTCCCTTCCCTGTCCCTTCCTCCAAACTCCATCTCCTCGGCTTTTCCCTACAGACGTCCTCTTCTGCCTTGCCTAGACCAAACCTCCTGGGAGTAGGCTCTGGGAATGTTGTCCATAAGCACCCCTAGGACTGTTCCTGGAGTTGGTAAGGGATGCTAGGAAGTGAAGAATCCTGAGCCCCAACTCTGAACAGATAAAATGGTCAATGAGCTGTACCAGTTCACAGGCCAGCAACTGATATCCTTCCCCCACGACCTATGCTGGAGTGTATGGATATACCCCCCCACCATTTTCATAAGTCCCTTCTCTTTTGCAGGTGGTGGCCGGCGCCGATATGGCCGGGCAGGATCCAAAGGCTTTAATGCCAACCGGCGACGGAGCCGGGCTGTGCTCTACCATCTGTCTGGGCACTTGCAGAAGCAGCCCAAGGGCAAGCACAAGCTCAATAAGGTAGATTGAGCACTAAGGTGTGTGTTTGGGTTGGGGACAAGGGGCAGGTGGAGGAGAGGGGAACTAAGACTCCCCACAGCTCACTAGCATTATGGGGATTGGGACTGCAGGAGAGAATGTCTAAGGTTTGATCCTTCGAAGGCATAGGAGAATCTTGGCCTTAGTTTAATCCTAACTCCTGCCCTGTGCAGCCTGTGACCCCAGCTAAGTCATTTGCTCTCTCTGATCCTCAATTTTATTTTCTATAAAGTGGGGACCTCTAATGCCTCTGTCAGACATTACTTTGAGAGTATAGGGAGAGAAAAGAAGTGAACATCTGTCCTGGACACTATTCAAATTCAACTTTCGCCGGTATCGTTTTCTCCCTGCCTCACTCAGGGAGTGTTTGGAGAGAAGCCAAACTTGCCCGAGTATAAAGTTGCTGCTATCCGGAAGTCACCCTTCATCCTGCTGCACTGTGGGGCACTGAGAGCCACCTGGGATGGCTTCATCCTGCTCGCCACACTCTATGTGGCTGTCACTGTGCCCTACAGTGTGTGTGTGAGCACAGCCCGGGAGCCCAGTGCCGCCCGTGGCCCGCCCAGCGTCTGTGACCTGGCTGTGGAGGTCCTCTTCATCCTTGGTATGTATATCTGTGCCCTCTGCCCCACCCAGGCCAGGCACCCTCAGGCCTCAATGGAGATCGTCTGCATGGCTGCCAGTGCCCCCCTTCCTCTCCCTGTTTGTCCCACTTGTGACCCATAGCTTTGAAATCAGACCTAGATTCCAAGTATGTCTCTAATGTGTTATAGGACATTGCATCAATCACAGTCTCTCCAAGCCTCAGTTTCTCCTTCCATAAAAGAGGCATAACTGTGTACCTGCTAAAGTTACCATGACAGCTAGATCAAGCAATGTCCGTGAGGGTCTTGGGAAAGCACTAAGTACTGAGTTGGTGCCCAGTAGTAAAGAGTGGCTTCCCATTGCACACTGACTCCCACCTGGATTCTCCACAGATATTGTCCTGAATTTCCGCACCACGTTTGTGTCCAAATCGGGCCAGGTGGTGTTTGCTCCAAAGTCCATTTGCCTCCACTATGTCACCACCTGGTTTCTACTGGATGTCATCGCAGCACTGCCCTTTGACCTGCTGCATGCCTTCAAGGTCAACGTGGTCAGTGTGGCTGGGCTGGGTGGGCGGGCTTTGGGCTGGTACAAGGGCAGAGCCTGTCTGAGATGACTTTCCTCCCCCATCTCAGTACTTCGGGGCCCACCTGCTGAAAACCGTGCGCCTGCTGCGCCTGCTGCGCCTGCTGCCGCGTCTGGACCGGTACTCACAATACAGCGCCGTGGTGCTGACCCTGCTCATGGCTGTGTTTGCCCTGCTTGCCCACTGGGTGGCCTGCATCTGGTTCTACATCGGCCAGCGGGAGATTGAGAGCAGCGAATCGGAGCTGCCCGAGATTGGTACTCGAGGCTGGGACTGGGGGCAGGCAGAGGAGTGGTGCCAGGTGGAGTGGGGTATGCGAGTCTGTGTGTGTGCAGGTCAGAGAATAGTGTGCAGGTATGTGTCATGGCCACCACCACGTAGCAGGCCTGCTCTCCAAACAGGCTGGTGGGGTGCTTGGGGAGTCTCAGTCCTCTTGGTGGCCAAATTTTTGGCACATTCTTTAAGCCCTTGCCCACCTAGGAAGAATGGTTAGGGAGCCACTGCCCTGGTGGCTTCCTCTGGTGCCACCCTCTCTGACGCTTGTCCCCACTACCTTGGATCCCTGGGCTCTTGCCCCACTCTTGTCACCTGCAGCCCAATACCCGGCTGACTGCGAGCTCTCCCTGAGCCTGAGTACAGCCTTATCTATGTTTCCTGCATCTTCACTCTGCTTCATTTCACCTCTGCTGCTGCAGCTCCTCCCTCGGCTCACCACCCACTCAGTCTTTCTTGCTGGAGACTTCCACCCCCACTTCACCCAAAATGTTGCCTCCAAGATCACAGTGACCTTATGGGGCCAAACCCTGTCCTTCATGGAGTCTTGTAGCGACTGACCCTGCCAGCTACACCCCTCCTGCTGTGTGAGGTACAGCCCTTGCCTGCTCCCCCTGAGCCTGTCTGAGTTCCAGGAGCTCCAGACAAGCTTTCCTCACATCCCTCCTCCGGCCTTTCTTCCTTTTCCTTTGGCCGTTCCACTGACGCCACTCTGAATATTGCCACTTCTGTCCTTTCCTTTATTGGATCTGTTCATTTCCACCATTTCTAGATCGCAGTGCTCCTCAGGTCAGAAACCGAGTGTGCCTCTTCAGCCTCCAGCCCTCTGTTGGCTTTGTAGTAACTGACCTTTAGCATGTTTCCAGCTGCTCTGGTGGCCTCCCGTGTCAGTCTGTTCCTTGGATGGGTCACCAGGAGTGCAGGTCAGTCTTAGAAACCTGCGCTGAGCAGTTCCCTGGGGATGACAAGGCTCATGAGAAGCCTCTCCCTCACCAAGTGCATGAGCAGCCGCTCTGTGCCAGGAGGGCATGCTTGGTTATTCCCAGAGCCTGCTAGGTGCTTAGCCCGTGGAAACCGGGACACTCCAACACTGTCAGCTCCTTGGTGCCTGCCTGTCCCAGAGGGAGTCTGTGGTGAAGGCTGCTCTCAGGTCAGCAAATGCACTGACCCTGTCTCTGGCCTTAAAGGTGGCCCGAGACGGCAAATCCCCAGGTCAGCCCTCAGCCCCTGCCACAGGCCCTAGACACCTGAGGTCTTGCTCCCACGAGGCTCCTCTGTCTGGCCACCTCTTGAGAATTGCTGATCTGCTATCAAGAATATTTCTGAGCCAGGTGTGGCAGCGCACGCCTGTAATCCCTGTACTTGGGAGCCTGAGGCAGGAGGACTGCCAGGAGTTTGAGCCCAGCCTGTGCTACATAGTGAGTTCAAGCCCCTGCCTCAAAAAAATGCTTTTTCTGAGCTGGGAATGGTCGTGCACAACAATAATGCCAGCATTTCAGGAGACTGAGGCGGGAGCATCACAAGTTTGAGCACAGCCTCTGCAATTTAGTGACTTAGAGAGACCTTGTCTCAAAATACAAAAGGGCTGGAGAGGTAGCTCAGTGCAAAGGCCCCAGTTACAATCCCCAGTACCGTACACACTCACAAAGAGAACAATTCTGGCTCCCAGAGAGGCTCTGGGTCTCACTGAAGAACCTGGGGGTGTGGAGACCAGCTGACTCTTGGTAATTCTTTTATAATTCTTTTACCCTTGACCCCTAGTTACAGGTTGGTTTCATTGTGTTTGAAGCTGGAACTGGCTCCCATTTGGAAAATTTCCAAGTCCTTTACGTCGTTATCTCCCCCTTCCCTCTCCAGGGAAACTGCCTTCCATCTGGGCTGATGCCAGGTTGATGTCAAACTCAGGCCTCCCAAAATTCACCCCTAGGAAGAGAGAGCTTTGTGGGGAGGTGAGGCTGGCTGCATCTGCTGGAAGGCTCCGCTGCAGTGTCTTTGCTGTGTCCCCCTCTTCTGCTGCCCATGGTGTGGCCAGAGTTCCTTCTGTAGATTCCCATTGGCCCGGCAGACAGGGACTGAGAATTGTAAGATGGTGCTAAACCCTGTGGGAGGTGACCCCAGGCATTTCTCAGTGTAAAAGCCACCATCCTCCAGAACAGCCTGACCCTCCTCATGGGGAGGTACCAGGTCCAAGGTTGCTGATGCCCCTGGTCAAGACAGAGAGGAGAAGCCTCCTGCCCTATCTCTATCTCACTGCTTCCCACACCCCACCCTAGTCCTTACTGAGATAACCTGGCCTCACCCTCAGAGGCCCAACTAAACGACTGTGAGGAGTTGTGTGCATCCATTCACTGCACCCTCACAGCACTCTCAAACAGCAGGAAGTGAGCACACACCTTAGTGCTAATTCCTGAGACTGGAGCTTGATACCTTCAGTGTTGCTTGTGCTTCTAAAGTCTCCGCCTCCGGGTTTGACTCATTCCTTTTCCTCCACCAGAAATGACCCCCTCCCTTAGTTTCTTTGTATCAAAACCCTGCCTCTCCTTTGAGACTGAGTACACATGCTGCCCCCTCCATTGTCATCCTTTTCTTCTTTTTTCTTTCTTTCTTTCTTTTTTTTTTTGAGACAAGGTCTCACTATGTAGTCCAGGATGGCCTTGAACTCAATATGTAACCCAGGCTGGCATCAGACTTGCAGTGATCTTCCTGCCTCAGCCTCTCAAGTGCTGGAATTACAGGTGTGCGCCACCATGCCGAGCCATCACCCTTTTCTGGAAGCCCTTGAGCCCTGGCCCATAGAGCTTAGGTTTGAGCCCCTCCTATGGTGCCTGCAGGACGTAGTTTGTGTCCTACGGTAGTTATCCCCTCATCTGAACAAGCCCACTGGATGCTCCTGGTGCTCGGTTAGCAAGGCTGCTAAGGAAATGGGTCTGTGGACCAGAGGAGGGTGTGTGGCCCACCAGGATGACGTGCAGAGTGTTGGGGCAAGTATGGCACAGGGTGTATGTGTTGAGAGGGGAGGGTACAGCACATGGAGAGAGGTGGTTTTGGCTGCAGCAAGTATTGGGCACTTGCCCTCTGCCTCTCCATTCTCCATTAGCCATTGGTCCCCTCTCCTGTCTCCCTGCGGGCTGTATTCAGCATCCTAGAGCTCCCACAACCCTCCATCCAGGCTCACAGTGACTTCCTGCAGCCACCCAAATATACAGCCACCCAAATACACAGACCTCCTGCCAAGGCCAGGCCAAGAAGTGTAACTCCTCCCTGTGTGTATGCATGCGTGCGTGCGTGCGTGTGTGTGTGTGTAAGTGCACAGGTGCCTGCCCACCTGCAACCTCTGAGTGTATTCACCTGTGTGAACGTGTATCCTCCCCTATCCCTGTGTGTGTCAGCCTGCAAACACCTGTGTACGTTTGTCTCCGTTCCAAGTAGACACAGGTCTTTTCAGTATAAGTGGCTGAGGCTGTGTCTGGGCTTGCGTGTGTGTCCTTGCCTTGACTGCATGGGGGACTTGTGCACAGTCCACGTGGGTGTGCCTGAGAGTGCCGATGTGAGGTCAGGAGGTTTGTGTGGTTGTGGGGAGGAGCGCTCTCTGGAGGAGATGGGCTCAGATGAAAACAGAAAGAACCGTCTAGGTGAACAGGATAGGGGAAGCCTTAGAGGCCAGGCTCTGGCTGATTGCCGTGAACTCCTGCTATCATATTGCCCCTCCAGCTGGGTCCATTCCCTGAGATTAGCAGCCACCATGGGGGAAGTGGGTGTGATTCTCCTTACTCCATGCTCAGCACCAATAGGAGCCAGCCTGGGAGGTGGCAACCACTTCCTCCTTCCTGTGCTTGTCTTACTGAGGCTTGAGAGGTGGATAGGGGTGTGCTGGGCTGGCAGAAGGGGAGGACAGTGGAGGGAAGCCTTTTGGGTGAGTCTGTGTCTGCATGCCAGCTGGCACTCCTACACCCCGGAGCTGGCAAATGGCCCTGCCTGCTTAGGCCACCCCTTTTGCCCTTCATAGGCTGGCTGCAGGAGCTGGCCCGCCGACTGGAGACCCCCTACTACCTGGTGAGCCGGAGCCCAGCTGGAGGGAACATCTCTGGCCAGAGTGACAACTGCAGCAGCAACAGCGAGGCCAACAAGACGGGGCTGGAGCTCCTGGGTGGCCCGTCATTGCGCAGCGCCTACATCACCTCCCTCTACTTTGCGCTCAGCAGCCTCACCAGCGTGGGCTTTGGCAATGTGTCTGCCAACACAGACACTGAAAAGATCTTTTCCATCTGCACCATGCTCATTGGTGGTGAGGCCTGGCCCTGAGGGCTTCCCGAGGGCCCCTCGCTCCCTTCTCACATTCCCCAGAGCCCCACAGGCCAGAGGTTCTTCTGCCTGTGGTCCACATCCGGTCACAGAACATAGGGCTAGGGCTGGGAGAAGCCCATGCGCCCTGCCTAAGAGTGTGCAGGGTGGGGAGGGGGCAGAGGCCAGATGTGTCCAGCATGGTGTCAGGCCAAGCCAAGCCAGGCCTGTAGGTGACCCCTTTTTGCCACCTTCCCTAGCTCTGATGCACGCGGTGGTGTTTGGAAATGTGACAGCCATCATCCAGCGCATGTACGCCCGCCGCTTTCTGTACCACAGCCGCACTCGAGACCTGCGTGACTACATCCGCATCCATCGCATCCCTAAGCCCCTCAAGCAGCGCATGCTGGAGTACTTCCAGGCCACTTGGGCTGTGAACAACGGCATCGACACCACTGAGGTGTGGTGGGCCTCCAGGCTGGGCTGTCCAGGGGTTTGCACTCGGCCTTTAGGAGTCGGGGTGGGTGGAGAGTAATGCAAAATCTTGTCCTCTCTGCTTTTTGTCTCTTGTGGGGACAGCAGCATGAGACAGAAGGCAGCCAAGAAGGCTTGGGGAGCTAAGGATTAGAGAAGGCAGCAGAAACAGCCCACCTTGTGGACTTATGCAGGCTGTTTGTGGAGTTTAATTCCGTGCCAAAGGCTTCCAGCCTCCTTGCACACCTCCCCTTGCTCCTGAGGCCTCCCATGGAAAAGAGGAGCTGGCTGAAGGGGTCCTCCTCTTTTGCCTGCTCAGCCTTCTCTACCTGTTTACCTGTAGCTGCTACAGAGCCTCCCGGATGAGCTTCGTGCAGACATTGCCATGCACCTACACAAGGAGGTCCTGCAGCTGCCACTGTTCGAGGCAGCAAGCCGTGGCTGCCTGCGGGCGCTGTCCCTGGCCCTGCGGCCAGCCTTCTGCACACCTGGCGAGTACCTCATCCACCAAGGCGATGCTCTCCAGGCCCTCTACTTTGTCTGCTCTGGCTCCATGGAAGTGCTCAAGGGCGGCACTGTGCTTGCCATC
Organism: Hystrix cristata; assembly: GCA_004026905.1. Classification (NCBI taxonomy): domain Eukaryota; kingdom Metazoa; phylum Chordata; class Mammalia; order Rodentia; family Hystricidae; genus Hystrix; species Hystrix cristata. Next base: position 52,325 of record PVJO010006217.1, on the reverse strand, counting down.
CTAGGTTTGTATGTATGAGAGAGGGTATGGGGTTTAGGGAGGGTCCCGGTCCAATCTACAGAAAACCCAGGGAGGGGGTGCACATACGGCCACAGAGGGAGAGAGAGCCAGAATGGGGTCAGGAGTAGCCACAGCCCTAGGCAAAGCTCCTAGAAGACCCAGTGATGGCAAGGTGGTGACACAGGAGGGAACCATTATCTCACAGGTGTTCCTGGGACCAAGGAAGGAGGGGCCAGGCTTTAAAATGAGCAGGCCCATGAGAGGACAGAGGAGTAGTACTTCATTTGGGGGACAGGGTCTCGCTCTGTTGTTCAGGCTGGCCTTGAACTCGCTATGTAGCCCAGGCTGACCTGGAACTTGCAGTGATCCTCCTGTCTCAGCCTTCTGAGTGCTGGGATTACAGGTGTGCCCCGCCATGCCTGGCAAGAAGCAACACTTCATGTCAGGTGGGCAGTCCAATGCTGAGAACGGAAGTGAGGGAAGGATGTCTAGGTGGGGCTGAAGGAGGCAGCGTGAAAGCTCTCCTTCATGGGCCCTACAGGCCGGTGAGCTGTGGCTTTCCTGAGGCAGGTCACAGAGTAGGCCCAGAGCCCAGATGGGTAGTGGCAGAATGCAGCCTTCAGGCGGCCCAGGAGACTTGTTCTGGTAAAGTGGTACCTGCAGTGTATATACCCCTTTTCTTGGCAAAAGAGAGAGGTGAAGGTGAGGAGTCAGTCCCCTAGACCAGGACAAAGAGATTGCCCTTGTGGCGTGGACACAGATGTGGTGCTGAGCACAGAGGCTGTCTCAGACCTCACAGAACCCAGTAGGGCCAGAACTATCATCATCCCTGTTTCATATAGAAGGGAGGCCAAAGTCAGAGAGATTGAGGAACAGCTAAGGATTGGCAGACAAGGTCGCGACCTGTCCTGCCTGACTAAATCTCCTGCTTAGCCGGGGTCTGCAGGCACTTGAGGGAGTCCCAACTGGCAGGAAGAGAAGCTCTCAGGAGGCTGGATGTGCCCAGAGCCTTAGGAAAGCACAGGCAGCACAGGGCGTGTCCATGGAAGGCTCTGCAGGGGGGCACTCCCCTGGCTGTGGGCGCTCCCGGGGCTGACCCCAGAAGCCGAGGGACCCTGGGACCTGCTTAGGAAATCGGGAAATCAGGAGACTCATACCTGAGATGGAGGAAGGTGCTGACTCCTCCTGCCAGGACAGCTGGAGCCCAGAGGGACTGAGGTCCAGAATTAGCTGGAAGTCCACAGTGAAGGCTAGAAGCACAGAAAAGAGCCAGGGAGGTGAAGTCATGTTACCAGATGGTTTGGTAGCTACTGGTTGGCCATCCTTGCACCCTCAAGAAGGCGAGTCCTCCAACAAGAATAGGAAGAAATGCCCCTGGGGAATATTAGAATTCGAGAGTTGATGGGATAGTGACACCCTTATTGTTATCCTTCCTGAGTCCAGCTTCTGGGGCTACATGCAGATGTAGAGTTATGGCCAGGCACAGTGTCATATACCTGTGGCGCTAGCCGTTTGGGAGGCGAGGCAGGAGGATCACTGAGTCCATGAGTTCAAGGCTAACTGAGCAAACATAGACTCCATCTCAGAGAAAGAGAGGGGGAGAGAGAGAGAGAGAGTGTGAAAGAAGGAAAGAGAGGAAGAAAGAAAGAAAGAATTCCACTCACGTATGGCTAGCTGTCCTTGGACTATTATGGTAGAAAAGTAACCTGGTCAATTGAAAGCAGGATTGTTGAATGGTTATAAACAGACAGGCTTCAATTTGGAGTCAAGAAGGCTAGCAGCCAGCATGGGACCTCCCAGCACAGCTCCTCCCTGGGTCAGGCATAAAGTTTCTGAAGAGCTGTATTTGGTGTTGATGTCCCAGCTGTGGGATTTGCACCCCTGTTGCTCTGTCCTCTCCCGGCCCATACATTCTGTGTGCACTATTTCCCTACTGACTTAGCTCTGGGTGCCCCACAAATGCCCGGTTCCGTACTGCAGTAGTGACCTGGTTTTCTGCTTTGCCTTCATCCTTGTCTCTCCCCCTGGTCCTTAGCTGAGCATCCGGTTGTGTCTTGCCTGCTCCCGGCAGCTAAAGCTGGCCGGGTACTCGCTGGTGTTGGTTCCACGCCTGCCTCTGTGCTCTGACTTCAGCTGGGCACTGAGGAGTCCTGGGAGGGGAAGTGAGCTGAGCCTGGAGGCGCTGTTCAAGGGCCAGCCAGGGGACAGTCTCTGGCAGTGACGGCAAACCTTTTAGAACTTTCAGTGATAACAGCCAGCTGCGGCACACATGCCATATGTTTGCCACTACTGGTCTCTGGTCTGTGAGACTCTTCAGTCTTCTCCTGGTTCTTGCTTTTTTTTTTTTTGGGTACTGGAGATTGAACTCAGAGCCTTGTGCTTGCTAGGCAAGCGCTCTACCACTGAGCTAAATCCCCAGCCCATCCGGGTTCTCACTTTTATGTCACCTCTTTGATAAGGACAAGAAACACACACTCATGTCCTATTTCAGATGACACAAATGAAAGAGAGTTCATCCTCATAGAATCGTGTTGAGATCCAGTAGCTCTTGAAAGGAACCAGAAGAATGGCCTGAAACCAAGAAGATAAAATTTAATGGGGGTGTATTCTGCTCTGAAGTTTGAGCAAACCGTGAACATGTAGAGGCAGCCTTTGAGCTTGGAGCATGCTGCCAGTGGCCTGTCTTCGTGCTTTAGGGTCTGGACCCCAGTTCTGTGGGTGGTCTGGCAGGAGGCCGAGTGTCTTCCTACAGCCCCAAGCTTTCTTCCTGAGCCCAGATCTCCCAGCCTTTCTGGGAATGACCTGAAGGGCACTCTGGCTGAGGGGAAGGAGAGGCAGTGAGTGTCTCCTGGTCTCTGTCAGGCACTTAATCTACGTTAACTTTTGATCCTCACCATGTCCTTGGACACAGATGCCCTGTCTCTTTTTTTTTTGAAATAGGGTCTCACTGTGTAGCCCAGGCTGGCCTCCACCTCATGGTGATACTCCTATCTCAGCCCCCCAAGGGCTGGGATTATAAGCATGTGTCACCACACTTGGCTGTTTCATTGATTCTAGGACACACAGTTGCCCCTAACCACTCAACATCTCAGATTGGGATGCAGACCATAACTGATGCCATTTTATAGCTGCTGTCAACTGGGTGGCAGTTTCAGCCAGGTGGTGGGGAGCCCTCCATGGACACCTTCTGCTGAGATCCAGAACCTTGAGGGGTATGATGGCTCATACCGGCAATCCCAGCTATTGAGGAGGAGTCAAAAGCTGGGCTTTTCAGCTTAGTGGTAGTGTACTTGCCTAGCATGTGCAAGGCCTGGGTTTGATCACCAGCACCACAAAAAAGAAAAGAAAACCCCATACTCGGTCAGATGTTGCAGCTCTTGGGTAGAAGCAGCAGCCAGGGCTTGGGAAGATGAAGGAACTCGGCTGCCTGATGTTTTCACTCTGCCACACAGCACTAAACTATTGCTTCGAAATACTAGTCCCGGGATAAGCTGCACCCTAATTCCTCATGGAGCTTCAAAATCATCAGACTGTGGGGTCTCTTGTAGATGTCATGATACCAAAGGTAGGCATGGGACTGGAAGTGATGGTTTTAACCTCTCTAGGGAACTCTAACCAGCAACCTGTCTGAGAACCAACCACTAGAACCGGCAACCATTCAGTCTCAGAGCTAAGAGGCTGGGGTTTCATCTAGGAGTTTTGATCCTGAAGGTGGGGGGCCCAGCTCTTCACTGCAAGTCTGTGGGGCAACAGTGAGGCAGGCAGCAGGGTCGAGGCATGGCCCAGGCTTCTCTGCTTCTGTCTTGGCTGGAAGATTCTACAGAGGGTTTTATCCAGAAAGGCCTGGCTCCTCAGGGCTTGCTTGGTGGCCTCTGGCCTTCCTCCTCTGTCCTAGTGCTCGAGTGTCAGGGCTCGCTCACCTGACCTTTGCTTCCTCTCCCCAGGGAAGGGTGATCTGATTGGCTGCGAGCTGCCCCGACGGGAGCAGGTGGTAAAGGCCAATGCGGACGTGAAGGGGCTGACTTACTGCGTCCTACAGTGTCTGCAGCTGGCTGGCCTGCATGAGAGCCTTGCATTATACCCCGAATTTGCCCCTCGCTTCAGCCGTGGCCTACGAGGGGAGCTCAGTTACAACTTGGGTGCTGGGGGAGGCCCTGCGGAGGTGAGGGTGCTGGGTGCATGTGGGGAGGGGCTGGGGGAACCTGGTGTGGTAGGCAAAGGCTGGGGTTGGTAGAGCTCTGGGAAGGCACGGCCTGATGTGAAAGCCCTCCCCTCCCAGACACATACGGCCAGGGGACTACCTTCTCCCTGGCTTTTCACATGCACACATTCTGAGAAGCCAGCCTGGCCATATCAGCCGCCTCTTTAAGCCCATCTGGGAAACCCTGGGCCCATCCAGAGCAGTCTTACGTGAAGGACGCTGAGCGCACTGGTGTCAGCTGATCCTATGTAGGCTGCAGGTGGAGTGTGGTTGGGGCTGGACAGGGACAGGCATCTCTCTTCTCAAGAGAGCCCTTGGCTTCCCCTTCATGGCAAAACAAGCCTGTCTGAGGGGCTTTGGAATTTTCGTGGGTGATGTCACTTGTTCCAAGTCAGTTTTAAGTACTGCATTTTCTCAGACAGTTCTCTGAGCCTGGGGGACCAAGTAGAGGGGTGGTGTGTTCACATTCGGCTAGAATTTTCAGAGCCTACTAATGCCTCCAGGGCTTGGCAGCTTCCTCGTGGCAGTAGCCAAGCAGGTCACCCCTGACTGGGCCTCTTTCTGGGCAGAGTAGCAGCACTGGGCATTCTGTTTAACAAAGCTGGCTCCTCTATCCTACAGGAGGTGATGCCTTGGTAGGGGAGATGAGTGGGACCTGATTGGCCATCCATGCTGATTCCATGCCTCCCACTGTCCCCAGGTAGACACCAGCTCCCTGAGTGGTGACAACACTCTCATGTCCACACTGGAGGAAAAGGAGACGGATGGGGAGCAGGGTCCCACGGCCTCACCAGCCCCAGCCGACGAGCCCTCCAGCCCCCTCCTGTCCCCTGGCTGTACTTCTTCATCTTCAGCTGCCAAGCTGCTATCCCCACGTCGAACTGCACCCCGGTCACGTCTCGGCGGCCGAGGACGTCCAAGCAGGGCAGGGGCTTTGAAGTCTGAGGCTGGCCCCTCTGCTCACCCACGGACACTGGAGGGGCTGCGGCTGCCCCCTATGTCATGGAATGCGCCCCTGGATCTGAGCCCCAGGTGAGCGGGCCCAAAGGTCCTGTGGCAGGCGGTGGTGATAAAGGCCGAGGCCCCAGCTGGATACACCTCTCTCTGAGCATCCATCCTTCCGTTTTAACTCCTCCCAGCCTGTGTGGTCCAAGTCTGCCTCCTTATGGAAGCCTTCCCTGACTCATCTTCCTGCTGCCTCACTCCCTTGTTGGTGTAGGCCATACCCTGCTATAAACTTTTGCTGTTCTGTGTTGCTTGAGCTTTGCTCCCCAACTAATATGCAAGCTCCTAGGGGAAGGGACCACGTGTTAGCTTTCTCTTGGGACCCCCAGGTCCTCTGGCCAACTCGAGCCTGCTGTGGTCTCTGTGTATGGACACTGGAGCATCCTGACCCCTGTAACACCAGAGTGCCTGCCTGTCAACTGATCTGTTGTCCTGTTGATTTGTTGGGTCCATAGGGTCGTAGATGGCATTGAGGACGGCTGTGGCTCTGACCAGCCCAAGTTCTCTTTCCGGGTAGGCCAGTCTGGCCCAGAATGTAGCAGCAGTCCCTCTCCTGGACCAGGTACCAAGCCCAGGGATAGGCTGTGTTGCTGGGGGTGGTCCCTCTGTGCCATAGACCTCAGACCTCCAAGCCTGGTGCTGGAGACACCGGCAGAGTCCAGACCTTGCCTGGCAGGGCTCAGAGGCCGTCTTGCCCTCACCCATACCTGCACTGATGGACGGGTGGTAGTGAAGACCACCAAGCTTTGGGTCTCTGGTCTGTAGCTTTCTAGCACTGTGAACTTGGCTTCTCTGGCTCCGGCTTCCTTTCTAGAAAAGGGATTGTTGTGTATATTAAGTAAAATAATGTAACTAAGACACTTAGCACAACGTCTGCACTGGCAGGATAGAGGGCTGGGAACCGGGTGCAAACTGCTGGGCCAGGCAGCCCAGGGAAGTAACCCCCAGGAATGTCTGCTTCCTGGGAGGGTAGAACAAGGGACAGGCACAGAGGACAGCTTCCTGAGGCGTAGAAGAGTGCTAGCAGTGTGACCCCTGGCTGCTGGAAGGGATTTTCCTGCCCTTGACATTTGGGTAAAACTATGCTTTGTGGGCCAGAGGTGGTTATGCTTGGGAGTCAGGTTCTGCCAAGGCAGTGTGGTCTGTTTCAGTGAGCCTGAGGCTGTAACCCAGGTCATCTCTTCCCAGCCCCAGCTGATAACCTTATCCTGTCTACAGAGAGTGGCCTCCTCACTGTCCCCCTCGGACCCAGCGAGGCAAGGAATACAGATACACTGGACAAGCTGCGGCAGGCGGTGGGTGAGGGGCAAGGTGGGGTGCAGGGGGTAGAGGCAGGTACTGCCTTGGCCACAGCTGGATCCACTGACCCTGCCTCCTCCCTCTCCCAAGGTGATGGAGCTGTCTGAGCAGGTGCTGCAGATGCGGGAGGGACTGCAGTCCCTTCGCCAGGCTGTGCAGCTGGTCCTGGCACCCCAAGGGGAGGGCCTGTGCCCTCGGGCATCGGGAGAGGGGCCATGCCCCGCCAGCACCTCAGGGCTCCTGCAGCCTCTGCGTGTGGACACTGGGGCATCCTCCTACTTCCTGCAGCCCCCAGCCGGCTCAGCCTTGAGTGGGACCTGGCCTCACCCTCATCCAGGGCCCCCTCCCCTCATGGCGCCCTGGCCCTGGGGCCCCCCAGCCTCCCAGAGCTCCCCCTGGCCCCGAGCCACAGCTTTATGGACTTCCACCTCAGACTCGGAGCCCCCTGGTTCAGGAGAAGCCTGCTCTGAGCCCGTCACCCCAGCCTCACTGGCTCCTCCTGAAGAAGGGGCCAGGCCTGGGCCCCCGGAGCCTGCAAACCAAGCTGAGGCCACCAGCACTGGCGAGCCCCCACCAGGGTCGGGAGGCCAGGGCTTGCCCTGGGACCCCCACAGCCTAGAGATGGTGCTTATTGGCTGCCACGGCCCGGGCACAGTCCAGTGGACCCAGGAAGAAGGCACAGGGGTCTGAGCGCCAGCCCGGCTCCTCCATGCTGCAGACGTGCTGCTCTCTGCTACTCTGCCCTCTGCTACTCTGCCTGTCCTCAGGACTCCGTGCTGCCCACCGGCTCAAGGCAGGGAGCCTGAGAATGAAGGCAGGCTTGGCCCGACTCAGAGGTGGCCTGGAGCTTCAGGGACAGGCCCCAGGGCTAGAAATCTATAGGTCCCAACTCCCAGGGCCCCTCAGCCTGCTGTTGACCTTGTCACCCTCGCAGGCTGGGGTCAGGCCTGAAGACAAGGAGGGGTTCTGCCATCCTTTGCATGTGCCCGTCTCTACCTGTCCTTACATTTTTTTATATTAATAAATAATAAAAGAAACTGCTTTGGAACGTAGTGCTTTTTATTTACAAAAGAAACAAATGAGAAGTCCGAAGCGAATGTGCCGGAGACACAGGAGTGAAAGTGGTAACGCGAGGACAGGGAGGTGGTCTGCAGGGAGGAGGGGTGGGGCTCTGGTTGCAGGGAAACGCAAAGGTCCCAAGCCTCTCCTGGCTTCCCAAGAGCCAGCCCCACCCTCCCTCAGTCTCAAATCTGTGGGCCAGCAGTTGGGCCTCCTGCTGCCCACTCTAAGCAAAAAAGTCTTTGCCACAGGCCTGAGTTCCCAAGCTCAAGGGGGCTGGAATGACAGTGGAAACTGAGGCCAGAGAAAGCCCAGGTTCCTGCTCCCACTCCTCACTGGGGTATGATTTTGGCAGCCTCTGCCCGGATGAGAGCAATGAGGTCCTGGTTGATGAGGAAGACAAATCGCAGGCTGGCAATCTAGGTGGAAGAGAAAGTAGGCTCAGGACAGAGGTGGGATGGGCCAGGCCCACACAGCAGCTTACCACACTCCTGGTCTCATCCTGGTCTTTCTACCTCCATCCTAGCTCACCTCCACCACAGAATTGTTGCTGAGGCGCCATTTGGAGCCACACAGCACAGGTCGTCCATCAATGTAGATGGGCCGTCGGCCCTCATTGGCAATAAAGAAATCGCCATTGTTCTTCAGTTTGATGACACCTATGGAAGCAAAAAGAAAAAGATAATGGGGTCGGAGAAGACCAGAAGATGGCCAGGAACCTCCAGGTACCATCTTTGTTCCCGGGGACTGGGCCCTGAAGGCATGTGGAATGCCCAAGTTAGAGGTCTTGAAAGGCTGGTTCCTTCAGCCTGCTTTGGGTGGTCCATGTGGCTCCCAAGACACCAAGCCTCAGGGCTGGAGAGGGCAGCAAAAGGCTAGGGGAACATCCCCACACTGCTCCATCCTGAGTGGCAGGGCTGGGTGGGAGCAGAGTACCTTGCTTCCGGGAGATCTTCCAGGCTGGACCCTCCAGAGACAGGTCCACATCAATCTGGTTGTCCTTGGTTGCTCTGCCCAGGGTGATCTAGGGAAATGGGGCAGGTGAGGGCTGGGACCTATGGCATGGAAGATGGAGGTCCACACAGGACAGGGAAAGATGAAAAATCCAGACCAGACAGAGGATGGTGACAGAGGAGAGATGCCAAGGAAGGATGGCGAGGATGGGGAGGGCCTGCCTCACCTCACGCGAGCGCATCAGGTACCGCACCATGCGGCCCCGCAGCACCGCCAGGGTCTGGTTGTCGAAGTCTGGAGAGCTCATGCCTGGGGAAAGAGGATGTGAGGAAGGGCCTCAGCGGAAGGCAGGGAACTGGAGCAGGTCTATGAGCAGCAGGAGTTGGGGCCAGGAAAGGAGGCAGCAAGAGGAGGGCTGAGGAGGGCTGAGGAGGGCTGAGGAGGGCTGGGGGCCTGAGGTGGGCTGAGGAGGGCTGGGGGTTGCTGAGGAGGGCTGGGGGGGGCTGCAGAGGGCGGGCCTCCTCACCTGTGATGCTGTCCACTAGCACCTGCCACTTGTGCAGTTCCTGCTCCAACTGTCGGATCTCTCGCTTCTGGCGCCGGTCAGCCACTGTCAGCTCTGGGGTAAGGTGGGGTGGTGAGCAGGAACACTCACAGCCAGCAGCACTGTGTACCGATCCTGGCGCTTCCATCCCCTTACAGTCCCCAGCAGGGCACACTTACCATGCTCCAGCACCTCATCCCGCATGTCCCTGAGGGCGAGAGAGAAGACACAGCAGCTCTACTTTCAGCTCATTCACCAGGCAGCTCGTTAAGGAGGCCCTGACCCCTTAGCCAAGTGGCCCAGAAGGCTGTTCACTAGCGGTGGTCTTGCCTCCTTCCCAGGACCAGGATGGGAATAAGGGTGAGGCAGGAGCCTTTGTGGCCCCAGAGCAGGGCATGCTAGGGAGGCCGAGCACAACAGCTACAACCTGAAGGCTACGTCAGGCTGGGCAGTCTGGGTGCTCTACCACCTACCACAGGAGGCCCAGCTCTCTCCACCCTGCCTGGGCCCCAGCCACTCACTTGAGCTTACTGTCATCAATCAGGTCCTCTGCGTCGGAAAAGTTCAGCACTTGGTCCCCCTTGGGCAGCGGCTGCACTGAACAGATGATGAAGGAGGATGAGTGCTGAGGCCCCGCCTGGAGCAGACAGCTGAGCTAACTGGACAGGCTCAAAGACAGAGCCTGACGGGAGAGCCAGGAGTGGTCTCTAACCTGGCACAAGGCATCCTGCAAATCGGTGGGGGCAGAGATGGTTCTAGACAGGGCAGGAAATGAGGTACGGAGTCTTGAACTAGGCAAGGAAGACACTACTCTTACTTAGCTCCATTTACAGATGTGGAAATGAACACCGAAGAGGGTTAAGCTATTTGACCCTTAGCTAATTCCAAATCCAAACAGCTCCTTCTGGCACATCACACGCTCCAGCCCTTCCTGCCGCAGTGTGAAGGCCGACAGGCACCTATCAGTGGGAGGATGTGCTGGTGGGAGCGCCCCCCTCAAGGCAGTAAATTTTGTTTTCTCAGTACTGGAGATGGAACCTGGGGTCTTCACACTGAGCTACATCCTGAGCCCTTTTTATTTTTTGAGACAGCACCTAAATTGTTAAATTGGCCAGGCTGGGCTCAAATTTATAATCCTCCTGCTTCGGCCTGCAGAGTGCTGGGATTATAGGTGTGCACCATTATTCCTGGCTAAACCAGTGGTTTGTAATTTGTGGTCCTGACCTGCTCATGGGTCATGAAATTACCTTCATTTTTTAAAAGAATAAAATGGAATAGGATAATATGAGAGGTCACTGAATACATACTGGATAAATATTGTTTCATGAAGTTTTTCAATTTGTGTGGTTACTGGGATTGAACCCAGGGCCTTCATGCATGCCGGGCAAGTGCTCTGTCACTGGGCTACAGCCCCAGCACATGTTTTTCAAGTTTTTCTGGTGAAAATATAAAGGATTGAGGTGCCCAAATCTGAACGCGTGTGCCCTAGAGCCGGGGGGCTGCAGTATGTGTGAGCTAAGGAAGGGCAGCTGTGGAGGAGCTCCGCATGCTCCCGACCCCTGCTCCTGGGTGGCAGTGTGTGGGGAGAGGGCACCTCTCGCCAGGCCTGCTGAAGTCCTGTTGGTTCAATGTGCAGCTGACACGACAGCCAAGCTGTGCAGACTGTTCCCAGGGACTCCAGCCTGAGCAGCCGAGGAGAAAACAAATTCCCACACATAGACTCTTGAAGAAAAGTCACATCTTTAAGATAAGGCTTTCAGTTAACAAAATAACTTTCAAAATAGTGACACAGGTGAAAATAAATTTTACCCAACGTTTCCACTGCAGGAAGGCAGTGCCAGCTAAGTCTAGGGAAGCAGCGGAAGTCTGGCAGCTGCAGGAGTAAAGAGGGCCGCGCCTGGACCGCTAGAGGAGGGACACCCTCAGGAGGAAAACACGGACCTCCCTCAGGGAGCAGGTTTCCTGTAATTCTCCTACAGGAGTATCTTGTCCTACTCAGAAGCTGCAGAATCCAGATAGTGAGATGAAAGGCACACACAAAGCTGCATTTTCAGAAGAGTATAAAAAATGATGCAGAAAGAACTGGGCACATGGTGCACACCTTAATTCCAGCACTCAGGAGGCTGAGGCAGAAGGATCACTGCGAGTTCCAGGTCAACCTGGGCTACACAGTGAGTTCAAGGCCAGCCTGGACTACATAGCGAGACCCTGTCTCAGAAACAAATGAAAAAAGAGATGGAAGGCAGTGGACAGTGACCTTTAGGCAGGAAACTGGAATCTGAATTACAAAGCTCACTGATGGATTTCTACTGTTCAATCAGATTGCTTTCTGAGAACTTGTCACTAGGAGAGTGAGAGTTTGTTGGGGAAGGGCAAGGGGCAGCTGAGAGCATTCTGAGAGCATTTTTTTGGGGGGGAGTACTGGGGATCAAACTCATGGCCTTGGACTTGCTAGGCAAGTGCTCTACCACTTGAGCTAAGTCCCCAGCCCCCAACATTCTGGTTCTTGGGGAAGGAGAGAAGACAGGCAGACAGGATGTGAAATCAGTGGGGATTTCTAGGGATGTGAAATCAGTGGGGACTTCTATATGGCCTAAGAGCCACCTGACAGCATGGCTGGCCTGGAGGGAGAAGAGGGCAAAGGAGGAAAGGAGAAAGGGAACGAGGAGAAAAGTTCAGAAAAAGTTGTGCCAGGTGTGGTGGCACATGCCTGTAATCCCAGCACTTTGGAGGCGGAGGTAGGAGGATTACCAAGAGTTCAAGGGCAGCCTGGACTACATAGTGAGTTCAAGGCCAGGTTAAGCTATATGGTGGGACCCTGTCTCAAAAAAAAAAAAAAAAAAGTGCCCATTATCTCTAGGGGGGAAAACAACGGAAAAGGGTAAGTAGAGATAAACTCACACTTTACTCTTGTTTGAATACTACCCATGAAGAACATACTAATGTATTATTACTATTATTTTTTTTTGGTGCTGGGGATTGAACTCAGGGCCTTGTGCTTGCTAGGCAAGTTCTCTAACCATTGAACTAAACCCCCAGCTCTACTAATGTATTATTTATGTAATGACAGAGTGTCAGGGAAAAAAACAAAAAATAAAAAATAAAACAAGAAGATTGGAGATTTAGCTCACCGGTAGAGCACTTGCCTAGCAAGCACAAGGCCCTGAGTTCGATCCCCAGGACCCCCATAAATAAATAAATAAATAAAAATAAAACAAGAGGCAGTAGCTGACTCTATTTAGACTTTTTGCCCATGACTGCTGGCAATGCTGGCTACCTTTATGACGTCACAGACCATTCCAGCTGCTCTGAAAGCAGTAGTTTTTACTGCAAAGTAAGGCAAACAGGACACCAGGGGCCACTGAGAAATTTGTTGCACGGCACTTAATGGCAGCTGTGCGCAGAGTACCATACACCGCACACACACCCACTTGTTCTGCCAGCTCCTGGATGTTACCTGTCTGGTCTTCCAGCAGATAATACTGCTTCATGAGCTGCCAATGGGCCTGCAGAGACTTGGCAGTACGGGCCAAGTAGAAGGCATCGGGGTGTCTGTGCAGCAAGTCCTGGAAGGTCTCCAAGGTGGGCTGGCTGGTCTGGAGGCAAAAAACACACTCAGCATGACTGGGTTTTCTCTCTGTCACCCCCGCCTTTGCTCCTATTCCTGTTCTGCTTCCCTCCCCCACCCCGACCCAGCCCCACCCCACAAGCTAGAAGAAGCAAGGCATCCAGGAGCTGGGCTCCTCCGGAAGACTCGCGAAAGCCACTGCAGCTGTGTGTGCACCTGCACCTGCACACATACAGACAGTGGGTGGGGCCTGCTCACTCCCTGCCTTGCTCCTTAACCTTAACCTTGCACCAGCCTACAGTCTTGCAGACTTACCGATCCTACTTTGCTCAGCAGCTGCTCCTCAGCCTTGCTGAACAGGGCCTTGCTCTGGATGGCTGCAATGGCCTCTGGGTGCAGCTGCCTCATGGCCTGGCAGGCCAGCCTGGGCACAGGAAAAGACAGAGGGCAGAGCTGAAGGGAGCTCTGGGGTTCCTACTTCCACCAAACCTGCAAGCACTTAAGACCAGGCCTTCAAAAGGAAAAGTCAAAGGTTTAGCCCAGCACCTATGGCCTCATGAGTTTGCCAAATGAATGAACAGGCAACCCAGGAAACAGGCTGCTGTGTTCCCCAAAATCCCAGTCCTGAAGCAGACCGAGGCCAGCTGTTGCTCCCTCCCCAGCCTTTGCTCCTTACTTGGCTAAAGCTGCTACTCGCTGGCACTGCCTACCACCCCCTCTTTCCCAAGCACGTGCCAGCCCATTTTGTGTTGTATCAGCACCATGGCTACCATTTAAGTGGTGCCAGTGGCTGTGGAATAAAAGATGGGTGTTCAGCACCCAACCCAGTTTTTTTTGAATCTTTAAGAGGTTTTTTGATTTTTTTGAGACAGGGTCTCACTATGTATTTCAGGCTGGCCTCAAACCCGTAACAGTCCTCCTGCCTCAGCCTCCTGAGTGCTGGGATTACAGGTGTGTGCCACCATGCCCGGCTCCAACCAAATTTTAAAGACACCAAACTAAATGATAGAGGAGGAAAAGTGTGTTTTGTGTGTGTGTGCCATTTACTTGGAACACTGGCTGTTAAAACTAGAAAGGGGCCTTGGTGATGTTCTGTTTTGACTTCCCCTTCTTATGAGGAAGAGACTGTGAGAGGTCATTTTGGAAAGGTTGGGAGGTGACCTGCCCAAAGCCACAATGTACAGTGGTAGAACTGGGGCTCTTGGCGCTCATGTGCGCATTTTCCCTCATGTCATTTCCTCTGCTTTCAGACAATTCTGCTTCTGGCATCAACCACAACTAGCAAGCTGGGGTCAAGAAGTAGCTTCCCCATGAGGTCCAGCAGATCCCTGGATCATCCTGGAGGATGTAAGGTCCGGAAGCCCTGCCTCTCAGGCTTCTCCTTTGCGCCCTGATACAATTTGGCCCTTCTGCTCCCATGAGCCAAAACTGGCATCCTCAGTACCTCTCCACTGCTGGAGCCAGCCCCACTTACTTGGAGATGACAGGATCGTACAGCAGAGCATACCAGCGTTCTTGGACTTCTCGAAGGGTAAAGCGGCAGCTAAACTTCACGCCCAGGTGGACTGATGTCAGGTCGTTGGTCTGCAAGGTCCCAAGTGGGTTTTCTCTAGCCTCAGTGCTGGAGAGAACCCTTCCTATACCACCCACAGGGCCTTGCTGGGCTATTTTAGGCACTGGGAATTGGAGGCTGGGGATAAAAGGGGACCCTAATCCTGTGGTGGAAGCACACTACCTGCAACACAGCATTGATGAGCAGGAGGTCATCTGCAGGTTTCCAGCGGCCAAGATCCTTGGTCACCTGAAGCGGCTGCTTGCTCTTCTTTACACGCTTGGTGAGTCCTGGGACTGGGGCAGGGCTGGGAGGTACAGGAGTGCTGGGGGCCTTGGACACCTATAGGACAGGACTGAGTGAGCTCAAAGCTGGCAACAGGGCAGTTGGGGGCTTCAGGCCTGGTGCTTTACACACTGTGAGGCAGCTGCAGTCCCAGTCACTAACAGGAAGCTAGGCAGGGAACTCAGCTTTCTAATACCCACCCCACCCCTGCCAAATTATTTCTACATAATCCTTGACCATATGGGGTCTTCTCTTTGCTGGTAGTACCCCCATCCCCAGAAAGGAGGGTGGGTGGGGATGATACCAGGAAAACACTCTTGCTGGTACAGTGTTTGGGGCCAGAGCAATGCCACCTGGGGGTTATTTTTACACCCTGCAATGCTTGGAACAGGCTGTCTGCTCCCAGAATAGATGCTTGCTCCATGCCTCCCACACTGAATGTGATACAGGATGCAGTGGCGGGGGGCAGGGGGTGCAGCAAGAACGGAGAGTAGGAAGAGATAGAAGGGAGGGATCTGGGATGGGGGCTGGGGCAGCCTAGTCCTCTCACAGGCCTCCTCTGCAGAGCTCTTGGCAGCTGGCAAAGATTCTGGGGAAACACAAAATCTGGCATTGCTGCTGCTCCCCTCCCCCACCCCACCTCACAGTCCCTCACCTTCTTCTTCTCACTGGAGGAGGGTTCACTCCCTGAACAGCGCCCGGGTTCCACTCCACTGGCCCCCTTTGCACGAGTAGAGGACTTCGCCAGGCTGCTTTCCACCAGCTCATCATCAAACTTCTTCCTCTTGATGAACCTGTGGAGGGTCCAGCCAAGTGAGCCGTCTTTATCCCTCCCTGGTGTCCTCTCACACATCCCAACACTTCCGGCAGGAGCTAACTGCTCTGCTCTTTTCACTTGCTACCAGAGCTGGGGTCAGTGGTATGGAACTGCCACAATCAGCCCTCTGAAATGACAGACAGCTGCACACAAAGATTTCACATCAGAAGACAGAAGTTCTCCCTCTCTGCCCTCAGTGCCATGGGGAGGGACTGGCAGGGAGAAGAAAAGCACAAGGCTCTGTTTAGGCACCAGAGTGGCTCAGGTAGCCATTTGCAACAGAGGTGAAGGCATACAATGCCTAATGCCACAGGCCCTCCAAACCAACTACCTGGAAGAGCTTCTCCGTTTAGGAATAGTGCCCAGGGCCTGAGAGGAGGCTCTCTTCTGCCCTGCCAGGGATTCTTCATCCTCTGAGCGGCTGGCAGTGCCTGATGCCATCAGGGATGAATCTAGCAGCCCCTGAGAATCTAGAAAAAGAGAAACAGTGAACTCAGGTTTCCCAAGTGGCTAGTGGAGCCCCAAGCCTCTGTGCATGGAGTTCCTCTTCAGCACCCTTCACCTGCCAGCCCTCTGGAGCCCGCCCCTGCCTCCTTGACACTTGAAGTTTTAAGATAACATTTCCTCAGCCATCCAGATCCCACCTGGGCTCAGACCTGGCCCAGACTTTCCACACTGGGCAGTTCTCCCAGTGCCAAGTGTCCTGTTGTGCAGCACATGGTGCTCAGGTCAGACTGGTGATGCTGACACACTGGGCTCTGGGTATACTGCTCCCTCTGCCATCAAAATGCAGCGTGCCAAAGAGCAGCAGCTCAATAGCAAGTCAGTCGGTTGTGGCTCTGCTGAAAGGTATGTGGGTGGTGCTGGCCCAGGGGGCAGTGGCAATGCCCAGCCAGGAGGGAAAGACACACATGCAAGGCACTGGGCAGAATCAGCAGATGCTTGGTGCCCAAGCATTTGGGAAGCTGGCTCGGCCTCATACTACCTTTATCCATTCTCTTACAGTCCCAAAGCCACTGGTTCCAAACCAAGGTGGTAGGAGGAAGGGTCCCACAGGCTCATCCAAGGATCCTGACCAGGTGAGCTTAGAGGCTGAGAGGAGATTCTGCAAAGGAGAAATGAGGCTTCTTGAGGCTCGGTTTTCCAACTGGCCAGCCTCCCCTCCTTACACTGGCTCAGGTCTCATAAGCTAAGGAAAACACAGGAGTGGAAAAAGGTATAAGACAGGAGTATTTCGCTTTCGAATGCTCCCTACTCGTCGAGTAGCTAACTATCATCTTCTTTTTCCCCCTTTTTCACCACTTTTAAACTGTCCTCTAAATAATCTTCTCTTAACTTAAAAAAAAAGCATAAGACTAAATATTATGCTTATAAAATAGTATCCTTGTGAAAGTCACTGATATTTTTAAGAGTATGATAAAAGGTACAAACAAAAAAAGACTACAGATTCCAGAAACATATACAAAAGCATTATTTTAGGGGGTTCATAGGCCCCTAATTCTACTTATGTGTTAGGTTAAACACCTTGACTATAAATCAGCAAGGACAAGGATTCTTGGCTCACTTTTTCTTCAGCTGCCCACTCAGCACATCAACACCACCCTTCTCAAGGAAGGAAAAGGGAGACGGATCTAGAACATCAATCAGTACTTTTTTTTTATTTACAGCTTTTGCTGAAATGGGTGGTACCTTGTGGAAGCTAAAAAAGTGAGGTCTGTGAATTATGTGATTATTAACTGCAGGGGCGGCGATTCTAACCCCCAAGAGAACTCAGGTGTGGCCCTCCTCCCAGGTGTGCTCTCGCGCCGCTCCACAAGATACGGCTGGGAGTCTACATATCTGAGGAAGGGGCGACGGGGTCGGATCCCGCAGGCGGACTGAGTAAGTATGCACCCTCCTTCCTGGCCCCTCCGCTCCTTCTCCCGCTAGAGCACACCCAAAGTGAGGGATAGATCCCAGGTCTTTTACAGGGACTCAGGGTAGCAGCGGTGATGAAGCCAGCTCTGCAGCTCAAAGAACAGCACCAAGGGAACCTCGATCCTCCCGCAGCCTCGGTTTAAGCCCCACAGGCTGGTGGCGCAGAATGGGGGCCAAATCCCAGGCCAATTACCCCACCTTCGGCACGCCACCTTTGCGCATGCGTAAAACCCCAGCCCACAGTCTCGCCTTATCTGACCCACGCATGCGCAAATTTTCGGGGCGCTACTGGGGCGGAGCCCCAAAGCTTGTGCGGACTGGTCCCCCGCGGCACTCTGGGAAACTTCATTTCACCCCCAACTGTACTCAGAACCGTCAAAGGCGAACTGTTAAGTCTCACCATTCCTAGGCTGCCAGCTCCAACACTTTCTCCCCGGCGACAGCAGCAGCCGCAGGGCCAAAGCCAGCTTCCGTGAGGCACATCTATTTCCGGGTTACGAACTAGGGTCTGGGCAATCTTTTCCGGTTCGCTATGCAAACGTGAGTGAAGGGGCGTGGCCATGGCCACGAAGGTGTAATCATTTTGCTAAGAGCCGAGAGTAAAATCTTTCCCAATTGGGAAACGGGAGCGAGTATAGGCACCAGGAAAGTTACCCGGCTCTAGGAAGTGAAAAACAAGGCCTGGGGCGAGATGTAGGCGGGCAACGCTGAGAAGGGCGGAACTGAGGGCGATCCTCGACCGCGGATTGGATTTCGGCTTCGGAATTCCCAGTAGGTCTAGGAGAGTTTCCCGCGACCAGTTCTGCGTTGTTTGATTCTGACAGAGGTTTTAGAAAAGCCGGTCTGTCAGGCCCCGACATGAGACCAAAAGAAAGCACTGAGTTCGCTGTAGCCGGGGAGGTGAATGTCTCAGGAGCAGACGGAGGATCATGGGCCACGTTTCTAAGAAGGTAGACACAGGGAGGAGCGGTTCCCAGCTGGGCGCCAGGAGAGACCAGTGGAAACATTTTAAGAAGGAAGTGCCTAGGAGAGAATCTTCGGGTGGGAGAACGAGCCCGCAGTGAACAGAAGTTGCCTGAGAAAGCTAGAAAGGCTGTACTTTAAAAGCGAAGTTATAGCTGGGCGTGGTAGCATACGTCTGACCTACACTAGGGAGGCTGAGGCAGGGGGCTCTCTGCAAGTTCAAGGCCAGCCTGAACTACCGAGCAAGAGATACTATCTCCAAAAAAAAAAAAAAAACTTACTTGTTTTATGGCTCCCTGAGGAACATAAAAGTGTAAGCACCTCAAGTTGTAGAGATGTAGCTCAGTGGTAGACTGCTTGCCTAGCACATTAACCCCCCACTACCATAGCAAACAACAAAAGACACTAAACATCCCGGAGGAGGATTCAAGTGAAACGAAAGGCTGACCCTTCATCCTGACGTTGTGTGGTAGCTCTCTGCTTAAAGTCTCCATCTCCTTTACTGAGTATAACATATAGTGAGTATACACCCCTTTCATCTCCCATGAAAGACTGAGTTTTCTGGTACACAGAGTTAGGCTAGATACGGTGTAATTTATATAGAATGATCTCTACTAGATGAGAATTGATAGAGTGCTCTTCTTTTTTTGTTGTTGTTTTGGTTTTTATTTTTGGGGGGAGGTGCTGGGGATCGAACTCAGTTGTGCTTGATAGGCAAGTGCTCTACCACTTGAGCTAAATCCCCAACCCCTGAGTGCTCTTCTTTAAAGAGGTGATAAGTTGAGATTTGATGATTCATTAGGGATCAGTCATGTAGAGAGCTGGGGTAAGATGACCCAGTCAGAGGGGCAGCTTGGCTCTGAAGCAGCAGAGAGTTTGAGGAACAGGAAAGAGCACAGTTTGGCTGGAGCAGGGTGATCAAGAAAACAAAGGAAAGAGATGAAAACAGAAGTCTCAGCCGGGTGTGGTGACACATGCCTGTGATCTCAGCACTTGGGAGGCTGAGGCAGGAGGATTGCCACAAGTTCAAGGCCAGCCTGGACTACACAGCAAAACCCTGTCTCAAAAACAAACAAACAAACAAACAAAGATAAGTTATAGTCTAGCCTCTGCTATCACTCTGCCTGGCCTTTAAAATTTTCAGGCCCTATCCCTGTGCTTTGTACCTCTTCCCAGCTTTATTTTTCTTCTTAGCCCTTACTATTTTCTAACGTATAATGTCATTTTTTTTTTCTGTTTACTGTATGTCCCCCAGCAATAGAAGCTCTTAGGTCAGTGCTTTTTGTCCATTTTGTTCACTCTTAGAGTAGATGCTTAATACCTATTTGTTGAATAAGCATCTTAAGTAAATTTGTGCAAGAAGTCTGCAGGAGAAACAAGATTGTGTAGGGGCAGAAATAAAAGTTCTATTTTAGATATGTCAAGTTTGAGGTGCCTGTAAAATTTTTGTTTGTTTGCTTGTTTTTGAGACAGGGTCTCACTTGGTAGTTCAAGCCGGCCTTGAACTTGGCAGTAATGCCCCTGCCTCGGCCTCCCCAGTGCTAGGATTACAGATGTGCATCCCATGGCTGGCATTGAAGTGGTGGGTACTCTGGTTGGGTCAGGGAAGAGCCCTGGACTGGAGATACAGATTGGAAAGTCATTATCATGGAGATGGCAATGTGAATGCCCACAGAGAGAGTAGAGATGAGAATGAGGAAGGCCCTTGACTAAGGGATGAGACACTCCAGCATGTAAGGTCAAGTAGAGGAGGAGTCAGCAAAAGAAAGAGAAGACTGTGGAAGAAAAGGAAAGCTAGCAATTGTACTAGTCATCCAGTCTCCTATTAACTGCCCCTAGCTGAGAGTAGCCTCTTGGTCCGGTGCCTTTCCCTGGTGTGAATGTGGCCACATTCAGGGTTCTTCCTGGGTCTTTTCCTCAGGGCCTCAAGCTCCTTCTGGGGGAGTAGATCAGGCTGATAGCCTGCGAGGGGAATTCCAAGAACGCCAACCGAGACAATAATATGAGTAAGATATTTAGCAAAAGCCAGATCAACATTTTAAAAAATGAACAGCCAATAAAAATATAAAGGAATAAAATATCACTTACAATGGCAACAACAGAGTAAGCTAACCAGCAGTAATCGCAACCATAAATGGTCTAGATCTAAGTGCCCAAAACTAAAATGCTACTGAACGACACAGAAGGAGGTTTGAATAAATGACCAGATCATGAGGTAGAATCACTATCATAAAGATGTCAAGTCTCCATAAATTAATACGTAAATTTAATACAATCTAATAAAATACCACAGACTATGTAACCTGAATATAAAGTTCACATGAAAATTTGTGCATCAAGAATAGCCATAAGCATTTTGGAGAAAAGGTTAATGAGACGGAAATAGCTCTACCAAATAGTAAACCATTAAAAGGTACAATAATTAAAATAATAAAATCCAGAAGGACTACCACATGCACCCGCAGTTTCATCAGGAGAGCAAAATAGTTCAGAAATAGACCCAAGACATTAAAAATTTTAGTATTTTATAAAGATTGCATTGTCAGCAGGGAAAAGGTGGATTAGACAATAAGTAGTATTGAGACAATTGTGTAGCCACCTGGAAAAAAATAATGAGGTGTCTCTACTTAAATTCTTACTCTAAAGAAAATCCACATCAATCGTGTTTAAGTATAAAAGTAAATCCACAAATTTGTAATGTCACAGTGGAGAATGTGTTTTTCAGAATGGCTTAACATTTCTCAAAGCACATAAAAAAGACAAATTCTGTCAACACAAAAATCTATAATCTCTGCAGAGCAAAAATAAAGAAAAATGGGAAACCAGGGGAAATATTTGTAACTCATATCATAAACAGAGGGACTAATTTGCTTAATATATACAAAATCTCTTCAAATCAATATGAAAAAGAACAAGAATTCAATAAGAAAATGGGTTTATTAACAGAAAAGGAAAGATTAATGTCTCTTAAACATATGAAAAAATACTCAACCACTTGCACAAGAAAATTGAAACCACATTTAGAAATAATTTTTTACCTACAGATTGGCAAAAAATTCAGGAGTTTGACAATGTACTTTTGGCATGGCTGTGGGGAAATAAGTCCTCTCATGTTGCTGGGGAAACTGTAAATTGGCAATACTTGTCAAAATTATAAATGCATATAATTTCTGATCCAGTATGCATGCATGCATTCAAAATAAGCTATAAACAAAATTATAACATTTGTAGCAAATGTTTAGAAATAAAACACCTATCACTAGAAGACTAGGAAAATAAATTATGGTACATCCATATGATGGGATATCATACAGCCAGGCTAAAGAACTGCCAGAAAACTCTTTATAAGCTATGATTAGACTTTATCCTAAGAAAAAGGCCCTATTAAAGAGGTTGTGTGTGTGTGTGTGTGTGTGTGTGTGTGTGTGTGTTGGTGTGTGTGTAAATGGTGATAGAACACAGAATCTTCTCATTGAGCTACATTTCTAACCCTTCTTAGTTTTTTGTTTTGAGACAGGGTCTTACTAAGTCACTGGGTTACTCAGGCTGTACTCAGACTTGTGATCCTCCTACCTCAGCTTCCCAGAGTGCTGGAGTTACAAGCATGTGTCACAACACCAAACCAAGAATTTTTAAGTAAAAGTGGTATGAAGCCTGCATTTTAGATCTCTCTGGACTAGTGTGGATCATTGATTATAAGACTAAAGCTAGAGATGGGAACACCAGTCGGTGGGCTAAATTAATTACTGAGGAGAAGACACATAAGAGGTAGACTGGATAGCTACATAGTGAGTTCAAGGCCAGCCTGAACTACATAGCAAGACTCTGTCTGAAAAAAGAGAGAAGAGGGAGAGAGATGTGGCACTGAGATCTTGGTTTCTCACTCTGGTAGAGGATGGAGGCTGGTGGTTATGTGTTGAGATAGGAACACAGGGGCTTGGGGGCGAGGTACAAAGATGGTGCTCTTCATCTGGGTGAATTGTGTGGGAGAGGCCAGTGGTCAGTGAGTTGAGCTGTTCAGTTGGATGTTTGCACACACAGCTCTGTGACTCAGGTGCTAGAATGGAATTAGGGATTTAAGAATCATCTTCATATAGCTGTCAGAAGCCACAGGGAAAGGTAAAGTCTTTTGGAACATCCTGTGGCCTGAGGGGAGGAGAATCCAAGCACTAGAACACTTGCTAGAGCACATAGGCAGAAGAAAACAAGTAGGATGTGGGAGGAAACCAGAAGACCATCGGTCACATCACAAAGTAAACAGACCAATCTGTGTCTCTCACTTGACTGAAAATCTTTGAGGATATAAACAAGGTTTTATCTTTCTTTGTTTTTTCCTTTCACATCTAGCCTTCAGTTAACACAAGGTATTGTACATAATATGTTTGTGAATACATAAGGGCATGCATGAGTAAATCCTATCATGACTGGGTTCATTTTTTTGTGTGATATTGGGGGTTGAACCCAGGGCCTTTGCCTTAAGCTACATCCTCAGCGCTTTTTTATTTTTTTGTTTTGAGACAGGGTCTTGCTAAAATGCTGTTGCACAGGCTGGGCTTGAACTTATGATCCCCTTGCTTCAGCCTCCCAGAGTGCTGGGATTAGGGTAAGCACCAGCAGGCCTTGATCATTACTGGTTCTTCACGCTGTTTGGGTACAACATTCATTATTGCTTCTCTGATTGTTTTCTCTGTATCTATTCATTTTCTAAATTCTCCACATTGCCACAGCAACCCCTCTTGAGCATAAATGCAGTACTACCATGCCTTTCCTCAAAACTCATCAGTGACTTTCCGCTGCCTACAGAGAAAAATCCTCTGAGTGATCTTTCAAGCCCATCCAAATCCAATCCTAGCTGGGCTGATCTGGCTTCTAAATATTGCCCAGTGCCACGCTGACTGTTCTCTGTAAGCACATTCCCTGCTTCCAATATTGTCCTATTCGCTTGAGTTCCCCAGGATTTGTCACTCTGCCACCTGTAATGGTTCTGCCCCTCCTCCAGCATTTTGTTGAAATTCCACTTAGCCCTGAAGAACTTCAGGCCCTTCCTGCAAATAGCATCTCCTTCTCTTGCTCTCCATTTCACTTTGTACTCGTCTCACTACATCGCTCTATAGCAGTGTTTTTTAATGCCAGCTCCCCACTGTTTTCCTCAATCCCCACATGAGTGTGAAGAGAGGTCATATCCCAGGGTCGTCATCCCAAATCCAGCACTTAAGGGCTGGGGATTTAGCTCAGTGGTTAAAGTGCTTGCCCTGCAAGCACAAGGACCCGAGTTCGATCCCCAGCACCAAAAAAAAAAAAAAAAAAAAAAAAAAAGAATCTCCAAATCCAGCACTTAGCACAGCACACTTGCAGTGGCTGACTGGCTGGATTGTGACTTCTCAAGAGTACAAAAACCTAGTTTTATTTGTTTTTGAACTACTCCAGTGCTTTGCCTATAGTCAGAATCCTGCTCGTGTTTGCAGTAAGCTCATTGGAAATTTGTTTTACTCACTTTTGTGTCCTCACTACTTAGTACAGAACATGGCGCCACAGTAGGTGCTCAATAAACATTTAAGGAGTCAATAAATAAACAATTACTCACTTAATTTGCTCTCAGGAACCTCCAGAGAAGCCAGTAGCTTTGGCAGACAGTGTTTTGTGTCTGACAGGCTGCCTTTGCAGGCCAGCAATAAGCTTTGTTGCGTAAATGTGGCTGTACCCAGGGACTGGGAGTGTGGCTAACAGACCTCGTTAGGGCTGTTGTGGTGGCTGTTTAATCAATGAGATGTGACTTTCCAAGCAGAAACACAGCCTGAGAGGAGCCTCCGAGGCAAGAGCAAGGCAGGATCAGTTATCCTTCAGGGAGATGTTTGGTTTGGTTTCTACTATGTGCACAGTCCTGGGGGCCAAAGGGGGCAACTACAACTGTGAAGGCGACTGGGCCTCTGATCTCATGGAGTCAAGAACAGGCTTACCCAAATCCCAGAACACAGGCAAGATGGGCTGCTGGAAGAGCTGCATGAGCAGAGAGTGGGAGAGACTGCAGGAGGGCGAGTCACAGGGCAGATCAGGGGAGTCCTTGTGAGTTTTCCTGAATGGGACTGGAATTGTGACAGCTTCCAGCTGGGCTCCCTGCTGCCCCTCCCACCTTCCATCTGTGCTCACCATTGTGCTGGGTGATGCTCTTGGAGCGAAGGTCAGATTATGTGACACCTCTGCTCAAAATTGAACAATGGTTCTCATCTTGCTCAGAGTCCAAAACAAGTCCTTCCAAGGCCTGATTCGAGATGCCCCGAGTTACTGCTCAGGCACTGCTCCTCCTGTTCTGCCCTCACTCACCCAGACACTTTGCCAGTCCTTCAGCATGCTGGGCGTACTGGGCTCTGCGTCTGGCACAAGTCTCCTCCAGGCTCGCTCCCTCACTGTTAGGACAAAAAAGAAAAGAAGCAGGGGTACGAGCCAACAGGACTGGTTTATTTCAGAACAAACCTGAGAGTGACCGCTCTGGCCCTAGAGACAGACCAGCTGTTCTCATACAGGCTGTGCGGTCCTTTATAGGGTCATGAGCATAAAGTAGGGGGCTGTGGAAGAGAAAAGTCACAATGGGACTTTCAGGGGTAGGGGGAGACTTCAGTACAAAAGAGTTGTGGCTGTCCATCCGGGACAGGGACATATAAGGAGTTGTGTTTGTCAAGGGCAGGGCTGAACAATGATAGGAAATTATAGGGTGTAGCTGTGCTCACTGGACTTTACTGACCCACAAGGATACATCTGCAGCAGGTGTGAAAGCACAGCAGGGGGAGAGATTTAAAGTAGTCTCTGCTTAGATCAGAATGGCGGGTGGTTGGATTCCTTCACTTACCTTCTGCAAGTCTACTCAGCTATTGCCCTAGTGAGACCTGCTAGGTGTGTCCTGTGTGAAACTGCAACCTCTACATCCTGCCTTATCCATCTATTAAAGTCTATTTTTCTCTATAGCCCCTTTTACCGTCTGATAAACTATATATTTTACTAATTTTTGTTTCTTGTCTCCCTCCCCCCACATAGAATGTAAGTGCCATGAGATAACCTATCTAAAAATCAATTGTATTACTGTCTTCCTAATACCTAGAACATTGCTAAGCATTAAGTGCCCAATAGAAATTTGTTGAATGAATGAATGAATGATGATATAATAATGTTTGAGGAAGTCTACAAGAAGGTCCTCCTGGCAGAGTTCCTAAAAAACAGTTGCCTAAAGAATTATTTGTGGGGCTGGGGATTTAGCTCAGTGGTTAGAGTGCTTGCCTGCAAGCGCAAGGCCCTGGCTGGGTTCGATCCCTGGCACAAAAAAAAAAAAAAAAAAGAATTATTTGCAGTGGGGTTGGGGATTTAGCTCAGTGGTAGAGTGCTTGCCTAGCAGGTGAAGGTCCTGAGTTTGATCCCCAGCACCCTCCCTAAAAAAAAAGGGGGGGGGGGGCTGGGGATTTAGCTCAGTGGTTAGAGGGCCTGCCTCACAGCCACAAGGTCCTGAGTTCAATTCCCAGAACAAAAAAAAAAAAAAAAAAATTATTTGCAAAAAAAATTTTTTTGGCATGGAATTGAGTGTGGTACACGCCTGTAATCCCAGCACTTGTGAGGGTGAGGCAGGAGGTTCATGGCAAGTTCAAGGCCAGCCTGGACTACATAGTGAGGTGCTGTTTCAAAAAAACAAGAAGAATTATTTGCAAGGGCAGATCTCTACTGCAGAGCTGAAGACCCTGCTAGGAGTAGGTGGTCAAGTGATGAGAAAGTGGCTGAAGGATGAGGCAGAGAAGACTGGCCACTGCAAATCATCTGCAAAATCTAGATGTCCAAACGGTGGGTCAGAAATCCCTTGACTCCTTATCTTCTCTTTGCCACACTTGCCCTCCCTGCGAGCTCTGTACCTTCTCAGACTGACGGCCAGCCTCCCTGTGTCCACCTCTCAGCAGTTCCCTTAATCGGCCTCTCTTCCTAACCAGACCTGCTGAGGACTTTAAAAAAGCACTTTGCTGCCTCCTAGTGGCTCCTGTAGGAAAGGACCGCTTCCAGAAAGTGAGGCAGTAGGAGCCCACACAAGGACTCAGCGGTGTGATGCGGAAAAGAATCTTCTTGCCTTCATGGCGACCTTGACTTTACAGCTGCCTTCCTCTTACAGATGCTGCCTCCCATGGCGGTGGCCATGCCTCAGCAGAGCTCTGGCCAGTGTGCCAGCTGCACTCAGGCTTTGGTTCAGCTGGTCAGTGCCCACGAAAGAATCTGGGGCAACAGACAGATCCCAGGACCTGCCTTGAGGGACAGTAGGGTCAGTTACTAGTATATTCAGGCTCCACCTCCTCCCAACTCAAAGGCAACAAATAGTCTTTGATGGGTGATAAAGCCACTGGCCAGTTCAGTGCCTCATGGTATGTGGAATAAGGGGACAGCTAAACTGGACATGGTAGCACGTTCCTATGATGCCGCTGGGGAAGCTGAGGCAGGAGAATCTGGAGGGAGGGCTAAGGCCTATGGAGAACTGGAGAGCCCACACCCTGTGGGAGGCTGCTCAGTTCAGTCATTGTTACATTCCAGCCAATCGTTCTTGCAGGTAACAGAAGCCTGCCTTAAGTCCTATTAGCCTCCAAATAGGGGACTTTCCTAGAAAGCAGCTGGTTGTCTTGTGGATCCATAAGGCAGGAAAATGGCAGGACCTCAGAAATAATCTGGCTGGCAACATTTTTGACGAGCAGGCTGCTTTATTTCTTACTTTTCCATGGAGCTTCTTTTCTTTTCTGGTTGTTTTCAAGAAGTTCTCTTATCTTTGGTTTCAGCAGTTCCACTATAATATGTTAGGTTTGTTCTTTGTATTTACTCTTAGTGGGTTCTCTGACCTCGTTGAATTTGAGGTTTGTTGTATTTTGTTAATTAGGGAAATTCTCAGTGATTATCCCTTTCCCATCTCCCTTCACCTTCTGGGACTTTGATCATCTATTAGACCATTTGACATTGTCCCACACATCTTGGGTGCTTAGTTTTGGAGTTGCTTATTAGCTATTGACCTATCTTCAAGTCCATCAATTTTATTTATTTATTTATTTATTCTGGTGCTGGGAGTCGAATTCTAAGTTCATAAAAAATTTTTCCCCTTTTCTTTTGTCTAGTTTATTAACAATCCTGTTGAAAGGGGCTGGGGATTTATCTCAGTGGTTAGAGTTCTTGCCTTGCAAGCACAAGGCCCTGAGTTCAGTCCCCAGCAAAAAAAAAAAAAAAAATCCTGTTGAAGGAATTCTTTACCTCTGATTAACGTTTTTTTGTTATCGTTGTTTGTTTGTTTTTTGAGACGGTCTTGCTATGTAGTTCAGGCAGGCCTTGAACTCACTAGGTAGTGCAGCAGGCTGGCCTCGAACTTGCAGCAGTCCTCCTGTCTCAGCCTCCTGAGTGCTGGGACTACAGGCATGCGCCACCACACCTGGCTGATTTTTTATTTTGAACATTTCCATCTTTCATTTTCTTCCTCCCCCTCCCCTCTTTTTCTTTCTTTTTTTCCTTAAACTTGCAGCCTCCTGAGTAGCTGGAATTACAGGTATGCACTACTACTCTTTACTCAAATTCCCCATTTATTCATGGTGTTATCCACCTTTTGCACTAGGCTAGATTTTTTTTAAGGTGTTAGACAACTTCTTCATAGCCCACAAACAATAGTTGCCAATTTCAGCCATGCACATCTCCTCTTTTTGGAAAGATGACTTCTTTGGTCATGAAATTATGCACATCTTATATCTGCTTTTTCAACTCAGCCTCCCATAGTAAATGGGACACATCAGATTGTGCATGGCTTTCCCTTCCCTGGCTCTTTGGGTTATTTCTGAAAGGGTTTTGTCTCTCACTTCACGTCTCTCTATGGTCACATTTAGGGCTGAAGTAGACCCTTGCCTCAGGTCCACCTCCATTTCAGTTCTGGTTCCTCATCTTGAAGTCTCCCGAGGCCATGGGCTAAGCAACCTGAAGTATGGCCAGCTTCCAAATATAGCTTCAAGAAATACTCTCCGTGCTGTGGCTTCCTTGAATTGTTTAGGGGTGAAGGCAGTATCTTGTTTGACTAGAAAGCTCAACTTTGCTTTGCAAAAGAGAGACTTTTGTATAGTATCAATAAACCCCTCAGCTAGAAAAATACCAGATATAAATATAAATATGTAGTTGCTTAACAGTGGGGATACGTTCTGAGAAATATGTTAGGCAATTTCGTCATTGTGTGAACATCACGGATTGTACTTACACAAAGTAAAATGGCTATGATGTCACTAGGTGATATAATCTTCTGGGATCACTGTCATATATGTGGTTCATCATTAACCAAAATGTTATGTGCCGCATGACTATGTATATGTACACACACACACACACACATACACACACACACACACACATCTCCTTGTTTTCCAACCCTTTTGGTTTCACAGCTTGGCCCACCCAGGCCTTCTTTGCCTTCAAGGAGATGAAGTCATTTGGCAAAACAGAATAATGTGTCAGACACTGCTTGTTTGCCAGAGAACTTGCTAGAGGACACCCAGAAAGTGAAAGTCTTCATCAGCAGAGCAGGTTTAGCTGCTGGGCATCTTGAGCACAGTGCCAAGAGCCTATGAAAATATATGAACCCCTTTAAAAGTGCTATTGGTGCCAAAATATAAATAAAATATATGTAAAATGTTTATAAAACATAATATTGTTAGTTCTGATCACTGTCAAATTTAATATTCTCATTACATTTTCAAAACTTGTTAAATTTCATCTCTATGCATGATAACTGCGGAGAAGTCACAGCCAACTACACATTAAATAACTTACTCATAGCTGCTTAATTTCCAAAGCACAGTTATAAAAATCCTTTCAAATTATTTAAAGCACTACATTTAATGTGAAGGCATATTTTGAATATGGGATGAGGCCACCCCAAAAGAGTGAGCCAGGGACCCGAGAAGCTGGCAATAGCCCCTTCCTGCCACAGCTGTCCCCTATGTGTGACCTGCACGAGAATGGCTTCACCTTTCTCCCTGGGCCAGGCATCCTTGTGCTATTAAGAAATCAAATCCTCCTCCTGACATCATCCATAGCACCAGATGTTCATTTCCCACATCTTCCTCCTCTTCCCAGAGCCTCAACCTTAGACTAGAAGCAAGGATGGGCACCATTTCTGAGAAGGAGAACCTGGATATGAGTTCTCTTAGGTCAGGGCCACTTCCTACTTGTTATGTCTGGTACCCAGGCCAGGTGTGCTGGGTGAGTTAGACTGAGTAGGGTTGAGGCGGGCAGCTGTGTACCAGAGACTGGGAGAGAGGGCAGTGCTCACTAATGGACTAACCCAAGCAGCGGACACATAACTGGCAGACACAGCTTCCTTAGCCTACACCATCTGGCTTTGGAACCTCAGTGTCTCCATTTCTTCCACCTTTGTCTCCACTCTTCACAGATACACTCAAATTTGCCTCCCACGCACAACACTTGGCCCTGACTTGGATTGACATCCGTTTTTGTTCTTATCTTGAGCTGTCATGATGACACTGGTAGCCAGTTAGTCATTTGTCCATTTCTTTGATTAAATGAAGAATTATTCTGACTGTGTGCCAGGCACTAATGATGGCTGTCTCAGTCTTTTAGCTCCCCTGAATGGACCTGAGCAAGGGAAGGCCTGGGCAGTTAGAGGCCAAGATTCATCTCCAACTGCAGCAAGTGTTTGATGTGTACACACACCAGGTCCCCAAGGATGGAGCAACCCTTGGGGTATCCTCTGATTGGTGCCTAGCTCAGTGTCAAGGTGGTTATGGACTTGGTTCCAAAAATGAGTTGAGGAAGTATGAGTTTCAGCAAATAGACAGAGGTTTTAATGTAACATAATCTCTTTTATTAAAAATGTATGGTTTGGAGACTGAAGGAGAAAAAATAGTGTTTCTCAAAGTTCTAGGATGACTTAGAAACACCCAGTGTTTGTTTAAAAGCACCAGCTGGGAATCTGCATTTGGAACAAGTCCCCGTGTGATTTTTAGTCACTCTGAAGTCTGAGCATCACTGGCTAAGGGATGGAGTGGGGCCTGGAGCTGTCTCACTCCTTCTGGCTTTGCAGGGTTCCAGGGAGTGACTGGCTCAACTTTTTGCAGACAAGCCAAGCCGGCTCCTCTGGGTGCTCCCGGCATTCCTTCCTCTGGGTCACGGAGGCACTGAAAGAGTTTATACAGGTAGGGGAGCAATTGAGACAAGGCCCAGCTATGGAATTGCCCAGTCCAGCCTACCCGAGCACTTCCTGACGATAAGTTCCGAGACTTGACCTGGATATGGAACTTCTTAACACATTTCTGTCAACTCCCAGGCACTCTGCTTCTCTTGTGAATCTGCCTCTTATTCACGAGATACTTCTCTTCCTCCCCCATTCCTCTTTGCTCCTTCCTGCCTATCCATGTTTCTTTCTCCCCACCATAGACAAGTGATAAACTGTCTTGTCTGTCTCTTGGGATGTCTGTGTGAGTCTGTATTCTTGGGCATCTTAGTGGGCTTGTGGGGACCAGCATATTAGCTGTGAGGAGCAGACCTGAGCAAGAGGCATGCAGGGAAGTTGGAGTAGAAGCCAAGATTCATCCCCAGGTGCAGAGTGTTTGATATGTGCAGACACACATAGCTGTCCTACCTGTCAGAGAGCCCAGGAGCAATGCTTAAAGGCAAACTAGAAAAGATCTTAGAGAAAGGGGGCTGCTGGGTGTTGAGGGACACAGTGTTCATGTCCCAAACCACAGCGGAAAGATGAGTAGCACTTTTCTGTATCTGAGAGGACACTCCTGCAGGCCTGGGGTGATTCAGGCTACCAATGCCAGGCAGACCAGGATGGGGCCATCAACATGAGATCAGGCCTCATTCTAAAGACTATAAATGCTGTGAATCAGCAGCATGGTCAGGGGAGCTGGTAAGCTCAGTAGGACCACAGAGAGGAAAGTGACTGGAACCCATGTAGCAGTGGATGTGAGTATTCATGGGGGCCAGGAGCAGGCAGCAAAGGAAGATGCACTTTGGGAATGAAAGTGATGTGTGTCTCCAGGAGGCCACATGCCCAGAGCACTCACAGAAAGAAGTCTGACCACCAGCTCTGAGGAAGCAGCACCGTGGGCAATGACCGAAAACTTCTGTTAAAGACTAGCAGACCCTCACACTATGATAACAGGGGCTAAAGAACACAGGAAATGCCCATAACAAAGCTTCAAGGAGCAGCCTGACACACAGGGAGCAATGCAATGCGGGGTACAGATGTGGGAGACAGAAAGAAGCAGGGCTGCCTCTACACCTGGTAGTGTGATAAACTGAGTAAACTTGCATAGAAGTGGAAAGGGGGTGAGGAAAATTGTATTCATCTAAATTTCTGTAGAAAGGGGAAGCTGTCTTTGCTGGGAACAATATTTTGATAAGTGCTTCAGCCTGCAGCTGAGATTTCGGTGGAGGCCTGGGTGTGGGTGGAACAGCTCTGGTTGAGACATGCAGGAATCTTAGAATTTTGCATGTTATACCAGAGAGAACACAGGCGATAAAAGAAAGGAAGTAAGGAAGTTGCTGTTGGGTTCTATTCAATGTGAACCTCTTTTTCCATTATCCCCTTACATTTTCAGAAAGATACTAA
This sequence comes from Hystrix cristata, assembly GCA_004026905.1. Lineage (NCBI taxonomy): Eukaryota > Metazoa > Chordata > Mammalia > Rodentia > Hystricidae > Hystrix > Hystrix cristata. Next base: position 20,546 of record PVJO010006217.1, on the reverse strand, counting down.
TGCCACGAGTGCTTGAGGTCAAGTGGAGTGTGTGCACTGCATATGTATGCACACATTCCTGTGTGGGAGGAAGAACAAAGGGTGGCCCTCAGATTCTGATTCTGAGGTAGATTCTGATGGAGGCAGGGCTGCAGAGAAGAGGCACAAGGAGGAGTTTACACAGGGGGACACCACCATGGGAGGACCTCAGCTGGGTGGAGCCCCCATTGACTCTGCGTTCAAATCAACTAACAACACATACATGTTCCCCCTCGGAATGCTATTGGCATTGAACATCAGGTATGTGCACTAGGTGGGCCATCAGGCTTGAGTCCAGCAGGGTATTCAGGCCCAGTTCCCGTGAAGGCCCACTAGGGCCTGGCCTTCCCTGGTGCTGCTCTGACAGCCTGTCTCACCCGCGTTTCCACTGGGAGGATGGAGCAGCACTAGCATCTTACAGCTCTTGGTTCTGGTTGGGTTCGACTGGCAGCTGTCAGATCCTTTTGTCTCTGTCAGAGATATTTGAGTCAGAGTCAGAGCCACAGAGGGAGAGAGAGACCTGGAAAGGTCTCTTGAAGCTGGATATGATGGCACATGCCTGTAATCCCAGCACTCTGGGAGGTTAAGGCAAGAGGATCGCAAGTTTGAGCCCAGCTTAAGCAACTTAGTGAGACCCCATCTCAAATTTGAAAAGGGCTGGGGATGTGGCTGCTTCAGTTTAAAAAAAAAAAGGAAGGAAGGAAGGAAAGATTCCATGAAAGAGCCTTATTCTTCAATAGTGACTTCTTCAAACCAAGAAAGGCAAAGGAGAGCTGAGCCTGTTCGAAGTAGAAAAGCCTCCTGCTGCCCTACTGAGTGGCATGGCCCTTTCTTCAGCTGCTGCTACAGAAACAATTCTTGGACAGCAGTATGTAAATGAAAACCAGAAAGATAGGCCCATGTCCAAAGCTCAGCTTTATCTCATGATTCGTGGTCTCCCTCAATGTCTCCATTCCTCTACCTGGATCTACCAGAGAACAACCCCTAGGCCAAGGGCAGGATAGACCTCTTCCAAAATTCAAGTGCAGCTCAGGAAACAAATGTGATGGCAAAACCCCTGGAGTGATCTTCTCAGGACTGCAGAGAGTCCTTTGAGAGAACTGAAGTGGTGTTGGCCTGGGACCCAAGCAGGTGGCCAGCGAATGGATAAGGCAGGTTAGGATCTCTCGTCTGATACGATACAATAACTGAGGCCATTGCTAATGTTTGGAGAGATTGCCTGGACTGTTGGAGAGAGACAGTGTGCCTGCCCTCAGTGGGTAGATCTCCCTGAATCCAGGTTAAGCACCTGGCCTTGCACCTTACCAGGCCTTGACGGAAGTCAAATTTCCATCCAGTGCCAACAGCCGGGGCGTATCTGGGTATCCTCCTAGTTGGTTCCAAGACAGGCTGATAGGGGTCTTTTTTTCTATTGGGTGACTAGAGGAGGCCACATCTGTCTTCCAGATGGCCTCTGTCTGGTTCCCCTGTTGGCTGGGGGTGGAGGGTGCAGAGAATGCCAAAAGAGATCAAGAGTTAGACAGAGAAGCCACAAGCTTTCCAGAGCTACAAGGCCCAAGACACTGGGCTTCATTCTCTTCCCTTCTCAAATACTGTTTGTCACCTGTCCTCTCCCCAACTCACTTTCCTGGAGCACCTCTGGCTAAGAAACATCTGGAAGGGCCAGGGATTTAACTCAGTGGTTAGAGTGCTTGCCTAGCAAGGATAAGTCCCTGAGTTCGATCCCCAACACCAAAAAAAAAAAAAAAGAAAGAAAGAAATTTCTGGAAGAGGCTCTCAAAGTACCCTGTGTTTCCAGGCACAGTCCTGAAGCTGTGAGCCAGACCTCTTGGAGTGGGTGTGGATGTGGGTCTTCATGGCTACCCAGAAGCTCACAGTGTCTCTGTTTGAGGCAGAGGCTCACACAATGGGAAGGATCGGGCTTATTTATATGGACAAGTCAAAGGCAGCTGCCTTGCTACTGCTCAGGGTAGGAATGTTGGTGTTTTGGCTGTGGGCCCTCGGAGTCTTTCAGCAGTGTAGTTTGAAACCCAGTCAGGCCAGCCCCCTATAGCCCACACACTGCCACACACACCCTATCCTAGGTCTGAGGGTCAGGGCTGGGCAGGGGGACCTAGCAGCCTGGAGTGATCTTTGCCTGTCTGTGCCCTCACTTTATTTCCCGCCTCCCACCCATCCAGCTGGCTGCCCTCAGCTTCTCTGCACCTACCTGGTTATCCACAGGGGCACACGTTCCTGATGATCGGGTGGAAAAGACTGCTTGTGGGTGGGACTGCTGGAGTGGATCCGCCGGCGTAAGGCTGGAGGTGACTTGCATTTCCTTGGTTTTGAGGCAATGACCACAGGGATGTTCAGGTGAACGTGTCACTCCAGGCGGAGCTAAAAGACCCAACAAAATGGCAGCCAGGAGACAAGAAGTTATCCTTCTGTAGGGCAGGATGAGGCCTTGCCTGGCTGTTGGTCCCCTGCTGGGCTCAGGGCTGAGCAGAGAGGGTAGTTAAAAGCCCCTGTCAGATGGGGTGTCAGATGTCAGACCTTTCCTGGAAACTCCCTCAATTCTCTTTTGATGAGCTAGTTCCAATTTTCTACTTTATTATGAGAATCTGGGCAACTGGCAAAGCAAAAGGAAGAGAACTAAAGGAAGCTGGGTCAGCTGGAACATGTGAGACCCTTACAGGGATCGCACCAAGGGGCCAGGCAGTGTCTGAAGGGCAGAGTGTAGGTTTTCATCCAAACCCAACCCTGGTGCTGGGCAAGGAGCTGGTGGACCCATCATAGCCACTCAAAGAATTGTTATGTGGTCTCATTCTTTCTCAACCCCCAGACTAATTTAGCAGGCAGGTCAGCAACACCAGATCATCAGGGTGGACACAGGTGCTATACACTGAGTTGGGAGAAACCTCGATGGCCAGAGCTCTTTCCACAGCCTGGTGCCAACTCTCGACTCAGTCCCTTAGCAGCTCCTCCCCACACTCAGGATGTGGCTGTCAGTACTCGGGGCGGGGGGGGGGCTCCTGCCCAAACCCAGAGCACATCCCAGCAGCTCTGAGTCACTACCAGAGGACTGTCCAGGCCCTCCAAGCTCCCAGCCACCTGTGGAGCACCTTGGCCATGCTGTTTCTCTGTCCCTGGGAGCCTCCTGTCCCTTCCTGGATGAGCCTCCAGCCTGGAGCTAAGGTCTGCTTACCTCACTCACTTGTACCAAAGGATCTGCAAATGAAGAACCTAATAAGGAATGCTCCAACCCTCTTTACTATTCCTACCATGTAAAAGATGGGTGTGGATGTAAACTCAATGCTTACACAATAGGGACAAAATTATTAATATTCCCAAGGGATAGAATTCTTATTTTTTGGGTTAATTTCTGTTTTTCTCCTTTGTCCTAGAAGATCTGGAAAGTGGGCAAAATAGTGATGAACAATATAAGACATCAGAGACGCTAAATCTGTAGATACTTATGTGTTGCTTAACAACAGGACATATCCTGAGAAGTGCGTCATTAAGCAACTTCGTCATCATGCAAACATAGAGTGAATGTACTCATCGGCTGGATGGTGTGAGGCAGTCAACTGGCAGGCCTCTCCATGCAATCATGAGAAATGGTGGAAATAGGATGTATGACGCTGTCAGTTTAACACAGCACACTGCTTTATAGTCAGCCCTTCTAAGTGGGAGGAGTGTACTGTGAAGTAATGATAAAAAGTATAGCATAGGAAAAAAAAAAAAGTATAGCATAGGGGCTGGGGATTTAGCTCACTGGTCAGAGTGTCTGACTTGCAAGCACAAGACCCTGAGTTCAATCCCTGGCACCAAAAAAAAAAAAAAAAAAAGTATAGCATAGTAACTGCATAAACCAGTAATATAGTTGTTTGTCATCATCAAGTATTATGTACTGTAAATAATTTTATGTCCTATACTTTATATGACTGGCAGTTTAGTAGTTTTGTTTACATCAGCCTCCCCGAAAAAATGTGAGTAATGCCTTATGCTAGGACATTATGATAGCTATGATGTCACTAGGGGGTAGGAATTTTTCAGCTCTATTCTAATCTTATAGGACCACTATCATATATTTGGTCCATTATTGACAGAAACATTGTTATGTGGTACATGACTGTATATAATAAAGAATTCATAAGAACAAGAGATAGAAGATTTTCATTCCATTATCCCAAACTTTTAACTAGTATCTTTTTGGCCCATGGGTTTTGATCTTTTTTTAGGCTTTTTTTGGAGGATTGCTGGGGATCAAACTCAGGGCCTTGCTCTTGCTAGGTAAGCGCTCTACCACTTGAGCGAAATCCGCAGGCCCGTTTTAGGCTTTTAGAGGCAGGGTCTCCGTCTGTAGTTGAGGCTAGCCTTAAACTCACTATGTAGCCCAGGCTGGTTTTGAACTTGCAGTGATCCTCCTGCCTCAACCTTCCAACTGCTGGGATTACAGGGATGCCCCATCATGCCTGGCTCTAGGTTTTGAATTTTTAAAAAAATTCCTGCACTAGCTGGGTGTGGTGGTGTATGCCTATAATCCCAGCATTTTGGGAGGCTGCATCAGAAGAATCATGAATTCAAATCTTGCCTGGGCAACCTAGTGAGACTGTTTCAAAATAAAAAAATAAAAGGGGCTGGGATGTAGCTCAGTGGTAGAGCACTCCTGGGTTTGATCCCTTGTACAGGAAGAAAAAAATCCATTGGATCCAAACGTTTGGATTCATTTTTTTTTTTTTTTTTTGTGGTGCCAGGGGTCGAACTCAGGCCCTTGTGCTTACAAGGCAAGCACTCTAATCACTGAGCTAAATCCCCAGCCCTGGATTCATTTTAAATGTCAGAAATTTCAAGCGAAGTTGTCAGAAATTTCAAGCAAAGGGTGCACTGCATGCCTGTAATCCCAGTACTTTGGGACGCTGAGGAAGGAGGATCTCAAATTTGAGTCCAGCCTGGGCAATTTATGAAACCCTGGCTCAAAATTTAAAAAAAAGAAAAAAAAAACAACAACCCAGGGCTGGCGATGTTGCCCAGAGCAAGGCCCTGGTTCAATCTCCAGTAACTAGGGCCTCATGCATGCTCACCAAGCACACTATCACTGAAATACGTCCCCAGGCCAGGGGGTTACTTTCTAATTGTTTTTGGTTGCCGAGCTGAGCATCCCTGAATGGGAGGTAAAGTGGTCAAACTGGACCACATTGCACCTTGGGATTTATTCAAGGTGTACCTGATATATGAATGCGAGATCCAGGTCTGCAGTTTGGATGATTACCTTATTGAGTACTGCAAGGCAAAAGGGTGGATTTGAAAAATGAGTTTTTTCCCTGGTGTCATTTGTCAGTTGTGGGGAGCAGTGTGAGTTTTCAATGAGGATATGGGAAGATGAAGATGGCCCCAGCACAAAAAGAGAGAATGAGACTGTAATTTTGTTGTGTAGACAGGGGCACCTACCCCACGGACGTGGTACCTGTCGGGCCAATGATCCCTGAGAGAGAGGAATCAAATGACAAGAGTGTTCAGGCCACAGCATGGCACTGGATTTATTGGCAGTAACAAGGGTCAGCGCCAGGTGTGTAAGAAAAGGGAACTCTTGTACACTGTTGGTGGGAATGTGGATTGGAGCTGCCATTAGGGAAAATTGTATGGAGACTCCTAAAGAAATTAAAATACCATTAATATATGATCCAGCCAATATGTACCCAGGGAAAATGAAATCACCAATTCCATTAAGATCCTGGCACTCCCGTGTTCAGGGAGGCACTGTTCACAGGAGCCATGATACAGAAACAACCTAGGGATGTGTGTGTGTGTGTGTGCACGTGCGCACATGTAAAATAGAGTATTATTCAGCCTTACAAGAGAAATATTCTTTTTTTGTGTATGGTTCTGGGAATTGAGCCCACGGGTCGGGTAAGTTCCACTAAGCCACATTCCCCAGCCCCCCCGCCCAAAGAGGAGAGCCTCCCATTTGCCACAACATGCCTGGATCTGGAGGACATTATGCTAAGTGAAATAAGGCAGACAAGAAAAAAAATACTGCACAATCATGTAGTATTTATGTATAGACTCTAAAAAGACAAATACAGAGAGAAAATAGTAGTGGTTACCAGGGCAAGGGTATGGGGCAGGAAATGGGGAGATGAAGGTAAAAAGAATACAAAGTAGCAAATATGTGAAGGATGAACAAGTCTAGAGATCTGAAGTATACACAGGGACTATAATTAATAGTAGTGGATTGTATTCAGGATCTTTTCTTTTGGTTTGTTTTTTGTTTTTTGAGACAGGGTCTCGCTATGTAACTCAGGCTGGCCTTGAACTCACTATGTAGCCCAAGCTGGCCTCGAACTAGAGGCAATCCTTCTGCCTCAGCCTGCCAAGGGCTGCGATTATAGGTATGCACACCACCACGTCCAGTTTGTATTCAGGATTTTTGCCAAATTCAGGATTATAACTGCTATTGTGTGTGTGAAGTAGGGGGTAGTTACGTGAAATGATGGATATGTTAATTTGTTTTCACCATAGTAACCATTTTACCATACATATGCATCTTATAATATCATGTTGTATATACAATAAGGTTTATTATAAATAGATAGACAGATAGTTTTGACCTCACAGGGCCCCTAAAAAGCCTAGACTCAGGATCTTCGTGGGTCAGCAGACCGTATTTGGAGACTTGCTGATCTAATGTAGAATTTGAGAAAAAGTAAACTGAAATGACTAACTAAATGTCCAATAAAGTAGATAAAAATAGACCCAGACCAAGCACATTATTATGAAATTATGGAACAATTAAGACACAGAGAGATATCCTGTCAGCTCTCAGATAGTAAAGATAGGCCAAACCCAGAGGGTCAGGACTCAGAGTGACTTTGGTATCTTAATGGCAGCATCAGAACCTGGAAGGCAATAACAATGCCTGCCAAGCTGGGAGAGAAGGTGGAATCTAACCTAGGCCTCTGTGGGCAGGCAACCCATCAGTAAGGACCAAGGGCAGTTAATAAGTGAAGGCACTTTCAGACAGCCGGGGTCTCAGGGACTTACCTTCCTGTGTACCCTTTGTCTGGAAGTGACTAGAGGAGTTACTCGGCTAAAATAAGAACAGGAACTGGGAAAGAAGAGATCCAGAGGCCAGGCGTGGTGGTGCATGCCTGTAATCCCAGCACTCGGGAGGCTGAAGCAGTAGGATTGCTGCAAGTTCAAGGCCAACCTGGGCTACATAGAGAGACCCTATCTCAAAAAAAAAAAAAAAAAAAAAAGGCCCAGAATCTAGAAAGTGAAGGAACAACCCCAGAGGGCCGCAGAATGACTCTCCAGAGAGGGGGTCCCAAGCATAGAGAGCAACCAGACCTGATCTGAGGAGGCAGAGAGAACCACAGGAGATGGAGAGTCTCCATTTGCTTCACTCAGCCCCTTTGGGCCACATCCTGCCTTCACCTCTGCCTGGGTCAGAGGCTTTCACCTGCTCTCATTTCCCATCAGCGTCCCCTGCCCGGCCCCACCCCACAGCCCTGCTGGCTCATTTCCTTGCTCTCCCTGCTGGCTGGGATGACCCAAGCAGGTGGCAGGCCAGGAGGCCCACCTTGGGGAACATGGTCACCATGCTGCTCAGACACTCTCTGCGCTTCTCCTCCAGCTCCTTCTGTTTGTCCGTCCAGGCCTGCAGCCTGATCCTCTGCTGGCAGTCGATGTTTTCCAGGAAGACACAGAGGCTCTGGGCCTTGGAGGAGGCCCTTGTTTCTCCCACGACTTCCATGTGTTTGATCACCGCTTGTCTGGGAAGACAGGGGAAACAATTTAGGGGGCGGAAGGCCCCAGAGATGACACTGTTTTCTGTAATTCTTGGGAGGAAGAAGAGAAACAGAGGTTGGTGAGAGCTGGGGAAAATAGGGAGCAGAGCAGGGGGACGTGGTACCAGGTGAGGAGCCTCAAGGCTGGGCTGGAAACGGGAAGAGAAAATCAGGGTGATAGGAAACAAGAAAGAAATGAGGAAGCAGGCTTGAAGAGAAACAGGTAAATGACCTGCTTCTCACACCTTCTAGGGTTGCCCAAGGGCCGGAGGCAGGTGGTTTTTGCTGGTCCAGGCCCAGGTATTTCTCCTAGTGCATTCTCTCCACACCCCTCCTCTCTTTCTGAGTTTTGGCTCTGCCCCCCTATTGTAGAGGGTGTGGTGGCTGCCAGGTGACTGCAGGGCACCTACTGGAGGCTCTGGAAGTGTCTGTAGAGGATGTACTTCTGGCACAGGTACTGCAGCCTGCGTGCACTCAGTTCCATGGTGGTGGTGGTAAGCTCCAAGGCCTTGCTGCACAGGTAATGCGGCAGCCCCAGCTTTGGCTCCCCTCTCAGGAGCTGCAGGTTCTTCCTCTGGGCCGCCACATCCATGTGGTACACCTTCTCTGCAGGGGTTCCTGGGGCTCTCTGCAGAGATGTCCGTGTCACCCTTCGGATGGATGTCCCGGCGACAGGAAAGGAGGCGGACTTCTTGGGCTTGGTAGGAATGCGGCTGGCCCGTGGCGTCTGGGCATACTCGGCTGAACTCATGGTCCTCTGGTTTCCTGGGCTGGGCTGCTGGGTGTGGGAGGACCTGGGCAAGTGTGGCCTCCTGCCTTGGCAAGCAGACTGGGCCCGGCTTGGGGGAGGCACTGGTGATGGCGCTGCCCTCCTCCACTGATTGGTGGTTGTGAAGATTGGCCTCTCAGTGTCTTCCCTCAGCGCCCCCGGCTCCCTCCTTAGGCTCTGTCCTGCCCCTTCTGGCCAGGCAAGTGTCTGCTGCTGCTCCCTGGTAGCTGCCTCCGTCTCCCACCGCCGCAGCTTCTCCTGGTGCTCCTGCTCCAGCAGGGCCCACTTCTTCTGCCGCTGCAGCCACATCGCTTCCTCCTGCAGCCGCCTCTGCCAGCTGACCTCCTCTTCCCAGTGCTCCACATGGCTCTCCAAGGGCACTTCCCCGGGGCTCCCTGGGGACAGATGCTCCCTAAAATTCGGCTTAATCTGGACTCCTTCCTTCTCCAGGAATTGGTCCCCTTGTCGTTCATCTTTGTGGACTGGGCCTTCTGCCACCAGTTTTTTGCATTTTGTAGGAAACCTGTGACCTTCTGAAGTCGACAACACAGGCTCAGGGACCTCGGTGTCCTTGAACACATCTGTGATCCTCGGATGCACGCTCATGGTGGAGAGCAGCTGACATGCCAAAGGTGTCACCTCACTGTCCCAGGCCATGGCCCTGGGACTTGAGGCAAGTGGTGAAAACAACTGCTCCTCCTTCCTGGGTGCCTGCTGAGCTGCCTTCCCAACTGCTCCTGGTTGTGGAAGGGTCTTTTTCTCAGCCGGGGCTGGGGAGTTAGGAGACACTTCCACTGGGTCTTCAGTGTGGCCTCTAGCAATCTGAATCGTCTTCAGCTGGAACTCTAGGGCATGCTTGGTCAGGACAAGGTCATGGCACTCTCGTGCCATGAGTCTCCACTTGCTTCAGGAGAGCATCCCTCTTGCTCTCAAGGTCTTGGATGGACTTCTGGAAGTGCAGCTCCTGGCTGCCGAGCTCTTTGGTCATCTCTATTTGCAAGCATTTGCATTTGGTTTCCAGGCTCCTGTTCTTCTTGTGCTGGAGGATCAAGGCCTTGTTGAGATTCTCTACCACGGCAGACATGTACCTGATGGCCTTGGCCTCCCCCTTGAACATGGTGGAGTCCAGGAGCTCCTGCAGCATGGACTTCACCTCAGAGACCTTTGTGCAGGTGGCGTGCTTGTCCTGGAGCATCTGTTCTAGGCTCAGTGGCTGAGGGTGGAGTGGAGATTTTTGCGGGCTTTTCTCCTGCCATCCCTGCCAGAAGTCGTGTTTGGGCACTGGGAGAAGTAGAGAAGAGAAAAGGCCACAAACTCACATGGATGCCAAGAATTATACTAATTCTCCAGACCCTACTTAGCCAAAATTCTCATCTAGTCCTTTTTGGATTGGGCAAAAATAAGGAACTGAGGCTGTCTGTCCCAGAGAACTCTGCGGGGCCTGAGCGCCACCGCACCTGCAGAGCCCAGAGGTCACTCCAGCTTGGCTCGGTTCAGCGTGCTCCTGGCCAGCTGTGGCAGTGCACACCTGTAGTCCCAGCACTGGGGAGGCTGAGACAGAAAGATCACCATGAGTTCAAGCTCAGCCTGAACTAAATAGCAAGACCTCGTTTCAAAAAACAAAAAGCAAAAATCTCCTGATTCTCATGTTTTCTTGGAGTGGAATTATTTTTCTAATCGTACCACTTCCCACCCTCAACTTCTGTGTTTGACTCCCTAAAACCATTACCCAAATCTCTTAAACCCACCCAGAAAATTTGTTTCCCTTTCCGTTACTCCTGGACTCTGCCTATAGAAAATTTATTACCGTCCAACAACTGGTCACCTGTTTTCTTTTTTAAAATGACTAATGTCAGCTGGGTGTGGTTGGCACATGCCTATAATCTCAGCTTTTGGGTAGACTGAGACTGGAGGATTGCAAGTTCAAGTCCTGCCTAGGGAATTTAGTGAGAACTTGTCTCAAAATAAATAAATTATGTAATGCATTTAAGCCCTTATTTAAATAAAACTTGTTTTCAGAAAAAAATAAAAATAAAAGGGGGTTGGGGATGAAGTTCAGTGGTAGAGTGGCCCTGGGCTCAATCCCCCAGTACTAAATGAATGAATGAATGAGTGAAAGAATGGATGCCTGAGATCTTGACCAGGCATGATGGCACATGCAATTCCACCACTCTGGAAGGCTGAAGCAGGAGGATCAAAAGTTTGAGCCGAGCCCAGGCAGCTCAACAACTAAGGAAGACCATGTCTCAGAATTTAAAAAAAGGATTGGGGATGTAGCTCAGTGCAAAGGCTGTGGTTTCAATCCCCAGTATACCACCACCACTGCCACGACAAAGACTAATGTCTTTTTCCATTTGGGAGGGGTATCACAGGCTTCTTTGATATTCTGATGAAAGCAGTGGACCACTCCCAGGGAAAATGTGCTAAGCACAGGTTGTGTGTGCTGTGTTCAACCCCATCGACAGACTCTGCTCTTCAAGGGCTGGTCACAATCATAGTCCTCTGCCCTGGACCTACAGCTCACAGGACTGGTGGAGGGACCATCTTGGAGCCTCTATTTAGTGACTGTCAACTGGCAGAAAACCACAGTGGCTAACTTCAGATGAGGGAGGGGCCAGAGGAGATCTGGAAATTAAGTGATAGAGAGTTTAAACCAGTATCCAGCTAGTACTGCTGTATGGCCCAGTAAGTAGTTCAGAGTTTAGATTCTAGGATCAGAGAACTTGGGTTTGAACCTCATTTTTCCCACTTGCCTTGGCATTTTTCCTAACTTCTCAGTGCTTTAGTTTCCTCACCTGAAAAATGGGGATAATCAGACTATCTGTTCATGGGATTTAATTAATCCTCTCACCTCAGCCTCCCAAATACTAGGATTACAGGCGTGAGCTGCCACACCTGACAGCTGCTGTTTATTAAACCCCGAGCATGTTCCAAGCAAGGCATCAGACACTTCATACCTTGTGGAAGCTTCCCCTGACCCTACAGGTAGGCATTATCCTCCTTTTTTTTTTTTTTTTTTTTTTTTTTTTTTACACAGGGTCTCCCTAAATCATGAAGTTGCCCAGGTTAGGCTCAAATTTTTTGATCTTCCTGCCTCAGCCTTCCAGAGTTCTAGGATTACAAGCATGTACCACCATCCCTGGCTCCTGTCCATTTTATATATGAGGAAATTGAGGCTCAGAGAGATGAAGTAACCTGCCAAAAGTCACAAAGCCAGAAATCTGAAGAGATGGAACTCAAATTTGTCTGACCCCAAAATCCATACTCTTGAATAAAACACATCTAAACATGGCGCCTGGCTTTGCCATGACCTTTCTCGTGGTACCTTTCTTTTCTCTGACCATTAATGCTCTCATCTACAAGATGCAGAAATTAGATCTCAGGTCACTTACAGTGTTGCTAGAAGTAAAATTCCAAGGTTCAGCTGTGTTGTTGACAGGCTACCTTGGGAGTAGCTGTGATCAGGGAGATTCCAGAGGGGCCTCTGGTTGAGCCTCATCAAACTTTCTGGCTCTGTGGGTAGGTTTGGAGTGAGAAAGGATGTCCTTCAGGCTCTGGCCATCAGCTCTATCTTTCCTGGCCTTTGGGTCTTCTCCTTAGAACACACATAAGACCACAGCTCTAGGAAGCACCTCCAGGCACATGTCCACCTCATCTCTAGCTCCACCCTGAGGTGCTCATCTTAGTGCTCAGCTTGGGTTCAATATCCTGGTCCTCAAGTGACCCCCAACTCTACTTTCTTTTTTGGGAAGGGCGCTGGGGATTGAACTCAGGGCATTGCACTTGCTAGGGGAATGCTCTTTTACTGATGAGCTAAATCCCCAACACCAACTCCACTTTCTTTCTTTTTTTTTTTTTTTTCTACTTTCTTTAGTACTTTTGTTTTGTTTTTTGAGACAGGATCTCACTATGTAGTCTAGGCTGGCCTTGAACTAGTGGTGATCCTCTTGCCTCAGCCTCCTGAGCGCTGGCTGGGATGACATGTGTGTGCCGCCATCCCTGGCTGTATGTGTTGTGAGGGAGGGTGGGAACCCCCTGCAGACCCAGTCCGCACCTTCTTCCCGTGAGATAGCATCTACCCCAGCCCCACACTGCTCCCCTCCCGGGTGTTCTGGGAACCTACTTTGTGACCTTTTTTTCTGTTCTTCAATAAGGGTGGAACAAAGGGAAACAAGAGACTCTATGCCTCCTTCGGTGCTGATGAGGGAGAGAGGTAACACTTTCTCCATTACTTCAATCCATTCATTCAGGGCTTCCTCGTCCTCCTCACTCTTCCTGTTCCTGATCTTGTAGGTCAGACTGTCACCTGTACGAGGAGTGGGACGTGCAAGCTGAGGACAGTCTGTCTTCTAGACAGCCCCAAACAGCTCTTTAGTTTGGGAGTTGTAGCGGTTTTGAGGTCAAGATTGGTTTTACCTCACACTAGCTATGTGATGTTGGGTGGGTCACTTACTTCCCTTAGCCCTGAGCATTAGCTTTCATTATCATTTTGATTATTCATTTCAGTGATACTAAAAATCCACAGCAAACATTTCTTCAGAATTTCAGAACTTGCTGGGGACTTGTAATTTCCTTCCCTGTAAAAGCTTTGGGTGAGGATTAGATGAGATAATACATGTGAAATCATTAATATGAGGCCTGCCATGTGGAGATATACATTAGACATTAACTATTATACTATGAGGCTAAGGAGCTGTTCATACCCATTGCCACGTCCAACATTTAGATACTTAAATAAACTAAGAAGTCAACAGCTCTCTTAGTTCTTGAGGGCAGCTGAAGGAGAATTGCACTGAGAACTCCCTAGGCAGTGGCAGGGTGGACAGGTAGGGCACATCTCCACTTCCTCTGACACCTCAGTATCCAGCACACCTCCCTGCACACAGGCTGTTAGGACCTGGGCAGGGGAGGGACAACTGTGAGCCGGGAGCCACCTCTGAATGGCAGGTGCCAGTCGCATATGACTAGCAAGGTCATTCAGCTCTTTGAGTATCACACTGACTCCTCTACGAAATGGCTAATAAGGGTTTGAATTCATTTTCTGTCCTGCTAAAAAGATGAGCTATCATAATGGAGCTGTGACTTAGGCTTCACTACATATAGTCAGCTAAAGTCATGATCTGTTACATTTCTGGACAGTTCCATGCTTGTCCCTGTGGAGTGGGATGCCATGCCGTGACATGAGTGGGGGAAAGGGCACTGCAGTGTGTCCTTTTGGTCCCTCCGACCACTCATGCTGCCCTCCTGGCAAATGCTGACCCGGGTAGAGAAAGGAGGAGACTGAGTGAGCAAGGGTCAGGTTCTCGGGGGAAGGCACCACCCTGAGGGTTGCTCCTGGCCTGCAGACTCACCCCAGTCACCCAGCCAGCGCAGGATTTCATACAGGTGCTTTTCTTTAGTCTTGGCATCTTTGGCAAAAGAGGCAATTTTCTCTAGCAAGATGAATCTCTTCTCGCCCTTTTTCTCTGTCTGGTAAGATTTTGTCTTTTCTTTTAAATCATATCCCAGTTCTTCCTGGAAGCAGTTGATGACACCATTGACATGGTCCAAGATGACTGAGAGCTGGGTAGAAATGTCCTGTATGGGAGGCAGCAGATTGTAGTGCTTAGCAGGACAGACTCCTGAACCAGATGCCTGGACAAGTCACTTAACCTCTCTAGGTCTGGTTTTTTGGGTTTTGTTTGTTTGTTTTTGGCAAAATAGAGATTATAGGACTTGTATCACAGTGTATTTGTTTTTTGTTTTTTGAGACAGGGCCTCGCTATAGTTCAGGCTGGCCTTGAACTCACTATGTAGTCAAACTCACGGAGATCCTCCTGCCTCAACATCCCTGGGTGCTGGGATTAAAGGTGTATGCTACCAAGCCTGGTGCACAGGTTATTTGTAAAGATTATATTAAGTAATTCTTGTTAAGTGAATAGAATAGTACCTGGCACATAGCAAAAGCATTAGCTCTTATTATCATTTTGATTATTAAATTCAATGACACTAAACTGCATGGTGGTGCAACCTATAATTCCAGCACCCTGGAGGTTGAGGCAGGAGGATCACAGAGAGTTTGAGGCCAGCCTGGGCTACATAGTGAGTTCAAGGCCAAGGCCAGCCTGAACTATATGATGAGACCCTGTCTCAAAAAAAAAAAAAAAAAAGTTCATTGACACTAAAAATCCACAGCAAACATTTCAGAATTCAGAACAAGAAACTCAGGATCAGAGGCTCAAGTTAAAAATGCACTAGATGCTCATTATGTACAGAGTGATCCAGACTTTGGCTTTTATTTCTGAGTGCTCCCGGGACTCAGCTTAGGAGATCCTGGCCATTGGCCAAGAATAGACCCTGAATTGAGAAATCTGGGCACCTTCCTGCCCCCTCAGACCCAGCACAATGGAGCATCTGGAGCTTCCTGCCCACTTGCCTGTGGGCTGCTCCCTTTCCAGAATGGTAGGACCCAGCCCACCCTGCAGAAGCCAAGTACAGGACATGGGTATTTTGAAGTCATATTTGCCTGAAAAGCCGGTTTTCTGAGTATCCCAGGACCCCCCACCCCAGGACCCAGAAGTGAAATCTTGTTTAAATATGGGGGTCAGTCCCCAGCCTCTGTGCTGGACCCCGATGCAAGGATGCTTCTCCCATGTCACAGGTTACCTCTTGAGCCCGAGACAGCCGGGCAGTCTCAACCCTCGAGACGATGGCCTTCACTGACGCAGGAGTCCGCAAGTGTGGGGGGCTGTCTTTCTCCATCCCGGGTAACTGTCAGTCCCAAGATGTCCTTGTTTCTGGTACACAGGCTGAGACGCACAGTATAGGCTGCTTTGGAGGCTAAGAGTCCCAGGGTGGCTCCTGGGTGCCTTCCGCCCAGCCACAGCTCCTCCAGTAACTGCCAGACACCAGGTTCCAACTGACCCTCATTTCCTGGCGACATCGTCAGTTCAATTTAAAGATCAGACTGCCTGCCATCAGTCTGACTGGTTTTCTATCTTTTTATTTTTATGTATTTTTATTTTTGTATAATTAATTTTATTGGTTCATTTTATATATACATAATGATAACATTCATCATAGGGAATTTGTACCTGTACTTACTATATCTTTTTTTTTTTTTTTTTTTGGTGCCGGGGATCAAACTCAGGGGCTTGCACTTGCTAGACAAGTGCTCTACCACTGAACTAAATCCCCAGCCCCCACGGTATATCTTGATTCTTCTTTTTTTCTTTTCCATTCCCCTCCCTTCCCTTCAACCCCTCTTCCTCTCCTTATTTACAAAAGCTTTGTTTCCATTTTTTCCTACTATTCTCTTTTTTTCTTTTGCTTTCCTTCCTTTCTTCCCCCCATTCCCCTTCCCATTTGTCCATTACCTAGTATGATATTTATTTGACCTGTTGCTTTTTAAGAATCATTCAATATTAAGCTCCCGAACTAAACATTAATGCCTAAAAACAGGAAAAAGCAATTAGAAAAAGTTACTTTCTGCAATAGCTTCTTGAATGTCTCTTACAGGTTCATGTGCCAAAGATGTGGTTCCCAGGGAGGGTCACTGGGAAGGTGTAGAACCTTTGTGAGACAGGCCTTGTGGGAGTCATATGTCATTGTGGGTGTGCCCTGGACGGGGACTATGGCACCCCAGCCCTTTCTTCGTTCCTCTTTATTTATTAATATATTTTTGGTGCTGGGGATCGAACTCAGGGCCTTGTGCTTGCAAGACAAGCACTCTAGCCACTGAGCTAAATCCTCAGCCCCTCTTTGTTCCTCTTGGCTCCCTGGCTTAGGATATAAACCGTTTTGTTTCACTGCACACTCCTTCCCTTGGCATCTGCCCCCTACCCAGCAGTGGTGCTACTCAGCCATCAACTGAATTCCCCAAACTGTGAGCCAGCATCAACCTTTTCTTTTTTCTTTTTTGTTTCTCTGTTTTTGTTTTTTGTTTTTTGGGGTTTTTTTGAGACAGGGTCTTGCTATGTATTTCAGGCTGGCCTTGAACTCACTATGTAGTCCAGGCTGGCCTCAAAATCATGATTCTCCTGCCTCAGCTTTCCAAGTGCTGGGATTACAGGTCTGTGCCACCAAGCCCAGTTCAGCATCAACCTTTTCTAAGTTAATTACCTCAGGTATTTTGTTAGAGTGAAGAAAAGCTGACTTACATACTTTCCTAAAGAAAACTTCTAATTTTTTAAAAAATTAGAGCCTATCAATAACTATGTAGAAATAAGTTTGCATTTGCCCCAAGGATCAGGTCTCAGTCAACACTGTTATTTACTGAAGGTGATAGTCATGGCAAGAAGTCTTTTTAAAACAAATGAACAGGCTGCAGATTTAGCTCAGTGATTAGAGTGCTTGCCTTGCAAGCACAAGGCCCTGAGTTCAATCCCCGGTACCATAAAACAAATGAACAGGGGTTGGAGATTTAGCTCAAATGGCAGAGCACTTGCCTAGCTAAGTACAAGGCCCTGAGTTCAATTCCCAGTATTCTAAAAACAAAACAAAAAAATGAACATCACTATATGCCCAGGACCTAGAGGTCTACCTGGCATATACTAGACACTCACTAAGCACTTGTTGAACAAATAAATAAATGAATATATAAATGTAAATACATATACATAAATTTATTCTTTCTTGCTACTAAAATTTACAATTTAATAGACAAAGAATTAAATATCGTTTGCTCATTCCTCAGCAGTGCTGTGACCACTTAGTAACTTGTCACAGACACTCACCTGTCTTTCACACACAGTATCATTCATTTACTCAAAGATAGTTATCGCATTGGTTTATTCAGTCAACACACACTTCGGTGATATTCCATGTGCCATGCATGGGAATAAGTACTGGAGATACAGAAATCAGCGAGACATAGTTCTTTCTTTGAGGTACTCAAACCATGCTTTAATGGATACTTGTCTAACTGTACATTGGGTCCTGGATGGTCCTTTAAGCCTTTATGATTTCAGTATATGTTATGTGTAGTTTACAAGTTTCTCTCTCTCCCTCTCTCTCTGTCTCTCTGTGTTTCCATCTCTCTCTCTGTGTCTGTCTCTGTCTGTCTGTCTGTCTCTATCTCTCTTCCTTTGAGATTGAACCCAGGGCTTTGTAATATGCTACAACTGAGCTATGTCCCTATCCCCAAATAACTTATTTATCCCTAAAAACATATACAAACCAGCTAAGACCCAGGGGGGTTATGAGATTTATCTAGTTAGAGCTGGGAAGTACAGAGTTAGGGCTCTAACCTGGTTTCTTGACTCCCAATCTGGGCTGTATTCTTCCCTTCTTCTCCTCCCCTCCCTCTCATCTAATTTTCTTTTGTATTCAACCATATCGATAACCTACTTATAATGACCTAAACAAACCAATTAAAATACAGAGATTGTAAGGTTCAGTTAACAAAAACCCAAAGCCAGGTGCAGTGTGTGTGCTTGTAACCCCAGCTCCTCAGGAGGCTGAGGCAGGATGATCACAAGTTCAAGGCCAGCCTGGGCAACTTAATGAATCTTTGTCTCAAAATAAAAAATAAAAAGGGCTGGAATTATAGTTCAGTGGTGGGTCACTTGCCTAGTATGCATGATGCCCTGGGTTCATCTCAGTACCACACACACGTGCATACACATACAGAGAAGAGCTGGGCGTGGTGGCACATTCCTGTAATTCCAGCTCTTGGGAGGCTGAGGCAAGAGGATCGCTGTGAGTTCAAAGCCAACTTGGGCTACATAGTGAGTTCAAGACCAACCTTAACTACACGTTGAGACCCTGTCTCAAAATACCCTCCTTAGAAAAAAGAAGAAGAAAAGAAAACTATGTGACCCAACCATATGCTGTCTACACAAATCACACTTTAAAAAAAACACATATAGGTTAAAAGTAAAAAGGTTAAAACAAGTGCTGAGTGCGATGCCCACATCTATAGTCCCAGCTACTTGAGAGGCTATAAGCTCTCTTGAGTAAAGGTAAAAATTACAGTACCAATACCAAGAAAAAGAGGGGACATCACTAGAGATACGACAGTGGGAATATCAGGAAGTATTGTGAAAAAAATAAGCTCATAAAATTGGAATTTGATAAAAGGGACAAATTCCTTGAAAGATATAATCTATTCAAGCTCACTACAGAGGAAAGAAAAAAAAACAAAAATAACCTGTATTTACTAAAGAAATTGGATTTGTAAACCTTTCTCTCAAAGAAAGCTCCAACCAGGCGTAGTGGCACATGCCTGTAATCCCAGTACGTGGGAGGCTGAGGCAGGAGAATCGCCCTAAGTTTGAGGCCAGCCCGGGCTATGTAGTGGGTTCAAGCCCAGCCTGAACTACACAGCAAGACCCTCTCTCTCAAAAAAAAGAAAGAAAGAAAGAAAGAAAGAAAGAAAGAAAGAAAGAAAGAAAGAAAAAGCTCCAGCCTTAGATGGTTTAACTGGTGAATTCTAGGAGACATTTAAGAAGAAAATAATCTTGGTCACTGTCCCATCACTGAGACAAAATACCTGATACCTGTAATTTAAAGGAGGAGTTAGTTTTGGTTATAGTTGTTTGGCAGGGTCCCAAGCAGAAACAATGTGGTGAAAGGGCAAGGCAGAGCAAAGCTGCTTACCCTAGGGTGGCCAGGAAGCAGAAAGAGAGAAGGAGGAGCCAGGGGCAAGCACACACCCTTCCAGGTCATGCCCAGTGAGCCAACTCCAACCAGGCCCCACCTCCTAACAACGCCATGATCCAGTCACTTCCCAAACACATGAGACTTTGGGAGGACATTTTATTTTAAACCATAGTAAGTTCTATGCAAACTCCTCTAGAAAATTAGTAGGGCACATTTCTCAAATTATTTAATGATGTTAGCATTACTTTGCTACCAAAACCAGATGAAAACGTTTAAGAAGGAAGTACTATACAGAAGGGGTTGGGGATTTAGCTCAAGTGGTAGAGCGTTTGCTCAGCAAGCACAAGGCCCTGAGTTCAATTCCCAGCACCCCTCCAAAAAAGAAATACTATATAGACCAATATCATACACAAAGACATAAAAAAATGAATTGAAAGCTACTAAGTGGAAAAAGTTATTTGTCAAACATATATTTGATAAGGGACTTGTATTTAAAATATATAAAGAACTATTTAGAACTCAATAAAAGAAGACAATGCAGGTTTTTTTTTTTTTAAGTGTTTTGGTTTTTCGAGACAAGGCTGCTATGTAGTCCAGCCTGGCCATCATGCCCAGCTTAGCAAACACTTATTTTTGTAGTTGTTGTTGTTTTCTTTTGGTATTTCGAGACAGGGTCTTGCTATGTAGTTCAGGCTGGCCTGGAACTTGCTATGTAGCCCAAGCTGGCCTCAAACTCGTGGCAATCCTCCTGCCTCAATCTCCTAAATCCTGGGATTACAGGCATGCAGCGCCATGCCTGGTTTAGCGAAGACTTTTAAAGGCATAAATCCACAAGGAAAAGGAAACAGAAGAGGAGACAAGAGCAAAATGTTTTAGAAAGCTGGAAATTAGATGGATAAGTGTTTATTGACTCAGAGCAGGGAAGGATAGCTGCTAAGGCACTAGGAGGGCAACTGTGTGGCAAAAAGGATGGTTCTGTTAACCAGAGATGAGCAGTCTTCACAGAGAGGGAAGCCAGATGCTGACACCCGAGGTTCACTGTTGGGTCACTGTGCAGAGAAGCTCATGAGGGACAAGGCCACCTGCATACCTGGGGAGGGGGCAGGAACACTTCTAATCAGCTTTTTGGTGTCCCACCCTTAAGTGTGAGTAGACAACCAAAGATTATGAGACCTCCAAGAAAAGAATTTAACACGAGGAGCTGGGGATTTAGTTCAGTGGTTAGAGAGCTTGCCTTGCAAGCACAGGCCCTGAGTTTGAGCTCCAGCACCAAAAAAAAAAAAAAAAAAAAAAAAAAAAAAAAAAAAAAAAAAAAAAAAAAAAAAAAAAAAAAAAAAAAAAAAAAAAAAAAAAAAAAAAAAAAAAAAAAAAAAAAAAAAAAAAAAAAAAAAAAAAAAAAAAAAAAA
>PVJO010006216.1:65564-91229 GCA_004026905.1 Hystrix cristata | reverse complement strand
GCAATAGAGAACATCAGGCTAGAGGTAATAGACCAGGTCAGGAAAGAGATGACCAACATAATGAAAGATTTGCTTAGTGAGTTCAGGGTAGACACAGATAAAAAAACAGAGGAACTAAGAAAAACAATCGAAAATTTGAATATACAACTTAGCAAAGAAATGGAGCCCATGAAACAGATCCAAACAGATATCCAAGAAAAGTTTAAGTCGAAGTCTCTTCTAAGTCTCTGGGGATGGGATTATTGTATTTTCAGTTGTATACAGGGTAGTTGTATTATGTTAGGTAGAATTATGAACTTGCTATTGTCTTGGGGATTAAGTATAATTTAAGGAGACATTCTTGAGTGTCAAGTTGACTAAGGGTAGCATGTGACAAGTTAAGGTGGACTGTCAATTTGATTGGTTTAGGAGCCTCCTGGAAAATAAGTAAAAATATATTCTGGGTGTCTCTAGGTGGATTACAGAATTGTAATACAAAGCTGCTTAGGGTCTGCACATGGTCCCTCATCCCTTTTTCTCTGGCACTGTTCCCCTGCCCTGCTTCTTGACCACAATGAACTAAGCAGCTTTGTATGCCATCCCCTTCCACCATGATGTTTCTGCCTTGGAGCCAGCCAACCATGGAATGAATCCTCTGAAACTGTGAGCCAAATAACTTCTCCTCCTTTAAACTCTAGGTGTCAAGTAATTTGTCCCAGCAACAGGAAAGCTGACTAATACAATCAATATCAAACAAATTTAAACAAAATACATCATTAGAGACTTGGCAGGATACTACCTTATAAGAAATTCATCGGGAATATAGACTAATTCTAAACTTGCATGCACTCAATAGTGAAACCTTAACAGGTACAGAGAAACACCAACAGAGCTATATAAGAATACTAGCAAGTAACCAATACATGCCATTAAGAAATTTCAGCACATGAAAAAAAAAAAAGAAATTTCAGCACATGTCACTTACGGATAAATCAAAAACACCATAACTTTTTGTGAAGGTTTGTGAAAAGAAACTTTGAAAAACAGATCATTTATTAGCTTGATTCACAAGGCAATGGTAGAACCCTGGCTCTTACAGTAAAAGAATATACAATCTTCAAGAGTCTATTGTACAAGTGGTAACTACAGTTAATAACAATGTATTATATACTTGAAAATTGCTAAGAAAGTATATTTTAAATGTTCTTACTACAAAATATAAGAATGTGAAGCAATGTATGTTAATTAACCTAATTAATATCAATAGTTAATCAGCCATTCTACAGTGTGTACATATTTCAAAACATCATGTTATACATCATAAATGTATATAATTTTAATTTGCTAATTGAAAATAATGATAATTTTTAAAAGAATGCACAGTCTTCCCCAATATGGAATATTTCACAACCTGACCACGTATAAATAAAAAAGAATTAAGATGTGTTATGTACATGTACCAACTCCCCACAAGAAATGTAAACATTATGTACTGCAAACATGTACTAATAAAAAATTTTAAAAATAAGGTTCCTAAATATCGCATATTTTAAACACTAGTTATTATATAGAATATAATCTATTTCAAAAGTTTTCATAAAATGCAAGATATGTTACTGGGTCAACTGGTTACTCACATAGAAAAAAATAATCGGATTCTTACCTTATACTACACATATTAATCAAAGACACTAGGTGGTTAGGCCAACTTTCCTATCACTGAGACAGAAGACCCAATACCTGCAATTTACAGGAGGAGAGATTTATTTTGACTCCCAGTTTCAGTAGGTTCAGTCTATAGGCAACAGGCTCCTGGGCAGAGACGACCTAGTCGAAGGGCCTGGAAGAGGAATGTTCCTCCTATCACAGTGGTAAGGAAGCAGAGAGAGAAGGGAGAGGTGAGGGACAAGAATACACACCCTAGTGACACACCCCTCCAAAGACTACCTGCCCCCAAAATATGAGACTTTTGCAACTCATTTACATCCACACCATAACACTAGGAAACAGCGTTCAGCAGTAGAGAATTCATTCATAGTCTTCAAATAGGGGATGGGAAGCATGGGGGAAAAAAAGATGGCCTAGTTTTGTAAATATTCTATGACAGATTCTTGGCAAACAAATTAGTGGAATTTGTGAATGGATTGTCCTTATCTCTGGGATGCTTTTAGCAGTATATATCTGGTTTTTAGAATCAATCACAGTGAAGTAAACTTGAGAGCGATGGATTTTTTTGGGGGGGTGCAATTTTATTTTTGAAATAGGCTTCTGTAAGAGATAAGAATCTCACACACTGCCTAGAGATCTCATATATTAATCTGGGCCCAGAGTGCATCCAATATGGCAAGAAAGGCTCTGATAAGCTTTGCCTGTGCCTCAAAATTACTTACATTCTTTAAATTATTGATGAAGTTAACACTGTGTAAGACCTCTGATCGTGTTTGACAATCTGATCCTTTGTCTGTTTTCAGGCATTATGAACAAAGTGAAAAAGAAAGACAAACCACAGGCTGGCAAAGTTCATTCACAATACAGCTAACCAATGAAAGATTAATCCAATGAGTATATAAAGTAGTCCTACAAGAGGAAAAATAGACAAACTGCATGAGTAAGTATTCCCAGAAGAGGATTCACAACTGGAAAAAAACATACGAAGAGATTGTCTTACAAAGAATTAGAAAAATTCAATATAAAGTCACTATGAAATGCCTTGTAAGATCATATTGCTTATTGTCAAAGTTATGGAGAAACTATAACATTTATATAATTTCATTGTGAGTAAAAAATAATTTCAAAGTAATTTGCCACTATTTTACTTTATAATACATCTGATAACCCAGAAATTGTACTCCAGGATAAAAACTCTAGGGAAACTCATGCATATTCCCTTACCAGGATACAAAAATGTTCATAGAAGCACTATTTGCATCAACTACAGAATGAATTATAATTTTATAATAATTTTAGGTATATATTTTAAATGTATTAAACGAGTGATATGTAATATGAGTAAATCTTAGAATAGTAACATTACATTAAAAAATTGGAGACTCTAGAGTGTACTTTACCAATTTCATAAAATTCTAAACCAAACAAAACTTAATAAATGTTAAGGATTCATACCTATTTGGTGATGCTATCTTAAATGGAGGAATCATTACATGATTCCGGACAGTGGTTATCTATGTGTAGTAGAGAGAATATCAGGCCCCCAAAGACATGCAAAACCGAATCTCCAGAACTTGTGAAAATCTCACCCTATATAGTGAAAGAAACTTCACAGATGGGATTAATTTAAGGCTCGCTATGAGAAGATTATCCTAGGTATACGAGCCAGCCCACTGTAATCGCAGAGGAGGTACGGAGGCAGGATTGTCAGAGGAGATATAAAAATGCAAGCAGAGGTTGGAGAAAGAAAAGATTTGCAGACGGCATGCTGCTGGCTTTGAAGAGAAGGAAGGGACAATGAGCTCAGGAATGCATTGGCCTCTGAAAGTTAGAAAAGGCAAAGAAATTGCTCTACCCTCAGGAAGAACGCAGCCCTGTAGACTCATTTTATAGTTCTGATCTCCAAAACTGTAAGATGATAAAATTATATTGTTTTAAGTTTCTGGATTAGTGGCAATTTGTTACAGCAGTAACAGGAAACTAATACACTCAGACAGAGTCAAGAGGTTGGGATGTGAAGCTCTACAGATTCAATGACACCGGCTAATAGCTTGTGTTCAGCCGAATGAAGCTTCATGAGAATCTGTTCCACAATTATGCCTTTTAACTTATATAAGTCATGTTCTTTTTAAAGTATCAAATATACTGAAAAATTTTACATATACACAAAAGGTGAATGTAGAAGTGCAGCAGTTTTGGGAAGAAAAGAAGAAGGTGTGTTTGTTTTTTTCACCATACACTACATTTAAGGTACTAATGGAACATTCAAGAACTTAGGACAGCAGCGAGAGGAGTCAGGAGCTCAGGAAAGAAGTCTGGGATCAGGATCCTCCAGCTGGTAATTGAGACCATTTGTGAGTTATTCAGGCAGAGTATGCAGGCTGACAAGCAAGCCCTGGGCTTCCAGTGAAAGAATCGAAGAATCCCATAAAGTAATTAAGGAGTACACTCAGACAGAAGAGAACATGGAGAGATTAGAGAGAATATCTAACATGTTCCTTAAATATCTTGTACTTTACAAGCATGCATTTTTAAATTTATAGTGATGTTAGTCTCAAGAAATTTATTACTCTCTCTACTTAGGGTCAGACTATCAGAACCAGACCAGCCCTGTTTGTCTCTTGCTGAAACCTCAGCCACCCGGCTCAAGAGAAGAGGAAAGGGGCACTAGGGCCTCCAGGATCTACTGTCTGGCTCCAAGGCAGCAGGGCTCAGCCAACTCAGAAGCACCCACTTCCTTACATTTGACCACTTGTGCTTATTTGTGGCATGTATCCACATACAAGATAGAGATCCTTGATGATACCAAAAAAAAAATTGTGGCAGTAGCCACTCTTCTCAAATTTTAGATAAATGATTAACACTACCTGGTTGTGCAGGCTGCTGCTTCCAGTCTGCCCAGTGGGAGACCCTCCTACTCACAGGCTCCGGGCGGTGGTCACAACCCTGTCATCGTAACACACATCATCCACTTCTCAGACCTGTAGGTGAAGTAATGGGCATAGGAAATTATGAAAATGACAACCAACTCTACTAAATATAAAAATAATGAGCGTCACTGCTTACATACAGCAGTCTAAGGAATATTTTATCCTTGGTATGAGCAAATCACATTGGGTTGTTTTCTAGCACATCGTGTTTTAGGTTGGTTCTCGTCACTTGCAGTCTGAACACACTGGAACTGTGAGATGTATCTTGTTTTCTACAGCATCAGGCCAGGGCGCTGATGTACATGAAACATCTTTGCTTTTACTATCAATGAAGGCTATTAACCTCACAGTGGGAATGAATTAGCAATTTGACTTCTTAGCATTTGCAAACATTTTACTAATGATAACCTGTGCATGTTTTCTCTCTCTCTCTCTTATCCGTAAGTTAGTCATTTCTTTTCAGGGTCTGTTCTAAGGAAAGGGCCTAATTTAAAGCTAGAATTTAGATATTTTAGGAAATACATATGCACACGCTCTATACTTTGACTATAAAATTTGAGGTAGTAAATTACATTCCTGGGGGTTCCATTTCTACTTCTAACCAGCACTTGAAATTAAGAACTGAATGTCACATTAACACTGGCTCTATGTAGGCTCATATAGGAAACAGCATGGTGCCATCTGTTGGCGAATTCTTGAGTACTGCTAGTCTTTAGTATTTCAGAAGTTGAGACTATCTTTATTCACTCAGTGATATAAAGCACTATTATCTTTTAAGATCTTACACTGAATGCTATTAAGATAAATAAGACATAATGACCAATCTAGATTTAATGCAAGTTGTTTGGTATTTGTGTTCTACTCCAAAGTTGTAGAAGTTTATAGACTATTTTTAATAAATCACAGTTCTTTTTAGGGAACAGTGCACAGCCCATTATGTTAGTCATTTTTAGTAACCTTAAAAACAAATTTTTAAGGTTCCTAGACCTCTTGGTTCACAATGATTTTGTGGGCCAAACTAAACACAAGCACTCAATTAAAATCCATAGCATTCCTTAATTCTGGTTAAATAAAATTAGAAGCATCCTAGCAGTGAATAGATACTCGCCAAATGATTTACTTGGGGCAAAAGCTTAGTAGAAAATAAAAATCTAGTAGCTACTGTAGAAATACTATTTCTCACTGAATAAAAAATCCTTCCCTTGAACTTGTATTTGTCAAAAGCTCCAAGTGTTCTTTTTTTCTGCAAGGCCCTATTTCATATAAGAGTGGTCAAAACTGATGTTGTAATGTTCATCTAAAATCCTTTATATTTTCTCTAATCATTTCGTGCCCTCATCTCCAGCCAACACACATACTCACTGAAGCCAACGGGGGCACCCACTAGCCTCCACGTTGCAAAATCTAACCATTGACAGTTCCCAGCCGTGTGGTCCCTCACAGCTGCCAAACAGTTAGCGCAGGTGCTCTAATTTCTTAACACAATTTTTTCACCTGATTTCTAGAAGGCCTCACTCTCCTCGTTGTCCTCCCCCCAAGGTCACTTCTTTCAATAACTCCAACCTCTATTCAATCCCACGGAATACTCCATGGTTATAAAATACTCAGATGTTTCCTTTCTATTACACTTCACCTTCAGTCTACCTGAGTGCTATCGAATAGAAATGCATGCAAACTTTCTAATAGCTGCATTTGTAAAACAGTAAAAAGAAACAGGTGAATTTAATTAACCCAACACACTAAAAGTACTATCATTTCAACATGAATCAATATTAAACACTATTGATGAGACAGCTTGCATTCTGGTACCAAGTCTCTGAATTCCAGTACTTACAGTTCACCTCAAATTGCATATTGCCTTTTCGTGGAAAATTCTTGATCTCCAATTTAGATTTTACAACATTCACAGTAAGATTTTTCGAAACATACTTAAAAGTTTTCCAATGCTGAATTGGCTGTCCGTTTTTACATC
Source organism: Hystrix cristata (assembly GCA_004026905.1). NCBI lineage: Eukaryota > Metazoa > Chordata > Mammalia > Rodentia > Hystricidae > Hystrix > Hystrix cristata. Next base: position 84,680 of record PVJO010006216.1, on the reverse strand, counting down.
CAATTTAACTTAATTAAAAATGAGTTAATTCAGTTCCTTAGCCCTGCTAGCCACACTTCAGGTGCTCAGCTGCCGCACATGGCTACTCGTTGCTACTGAACGGCACAGCACAGCTCTACATGATGATTTCCGTGGGCTTAAATCACATCTACCTGCTAATAACTCTCAAACTGAATTGCCAGCCTGAAATGGTATATTCCCGGACGGATTTACCCAATTGGACTTCTTATTTGGGCACCTAATAAGCAATTTTAAATTTTTTATTTTTGGCATTCATTCACCCCAAACTTGCTTCTGAAGGAGAAAAACTACAACCAATCCACCAATTCCCTTTTCAAAACGACAACGATAATCTAGCCATTCTTCTCCCCTTCCACTTCCTCCTCGTGAGGCCACTACCCCTCTCCTGGACTGTACAGTGTCTCCTAAGCAGCCTCCCAGCTTCCACAGCTCTTGTTCCCTATTCTCTACATGTCATCATGATGGGTGTTCAAAAGAAACATCAAGTTATTTCTCCTGCAGACTCCATATCCACCATTATTATGTCTTTTTTTGTTTGCTCGACACAGGTTCTCGCTATGTAGTTCAGTCTGGCCTTGAACACACTATGTAGCCCAGGCTGCCTTCGAACTTACAGCGATCCTCCTGCTTCAACCTCCTGAGTGCAGATTATAACCATGCACCACACAATGTGCCCTTTGAACAATATGTTCAGGTCCTGCATGATCTGTCTTTCCCTTTATCTCCAGTCTCATCTCTGATCACTCTGCTGCTTAGCAGCTCCTTTCTGGTCATGTTGGCTTGCTGGATCATGCCACACCATTCCCTCAGGGTGAGATTCTTTTCCCTCGGATGTGTGTACAGTCTGCTTCTTCCTTCACTCCAGGCTCTGCTCACATGGCACCCAGCCATCCACTGTAAGGAGATCCAAATAGTTACCCATCACTCATGTTGAAGAAGTAGGAGACTAGGGCGTGGCAATGTGGCTGGAGCAATTGGGCACAATCTGCCAAATGAAGAGCCTTGTTAACCACATCCTCTAGAGCCTGCTACAAGAACAAGCCGAGTCCTGCACCTGGTACCAATCTCCTGACATGAGAACACGCCCAACCTGGCATCTCATATCAATCTTCTGACATGAGAACAAGCTGAGCCTTGTGCCCGAGGCCAATCTTCTAGCTCAAGATCAACCATCAGAGAAGATAGAAAAAGACTGCAGCAATTGACTTTGCTCTCCTGCCCTCTTGTTCTTGTGGTGGTCTGTTCTGTTTGCAGGATGTATCTTTGCTTTTTCCTTCAAAGCATCCTTTTCTCTTTGAGTGCTTCTTTTCCTTTTCTTCTTCTTACTTCTGCCTTAAAATAAACAGTAATCCTTCACACTTACCAATTGTCCTGACCTTTGAACAGAACAATAAGTACCTGGAAAACACTGCTGGTCCCTACTCCACCCGGTGACAATGTGATGTAGACTAACCTGCTCCCAGAGCCCTCACAGAGGCAAATTCTCCAGCTACAAGGACTTCTACTACTACTGTCCTCAGGTCTCCTGAGTGGCCTTTGCAGACTCTGTATGGTACAGTGGTTATGAGTGCAGGTGTTAGGAGCCTCACTACCTGAGCTAAAATCTCAGCTCTGCCACTACCTGCTGTGTGGACTTGGGCAAGCTCCTTCCTTTTTTTTAAGAAAATTATTTATCAGCTATAATTCTTATCATAGTGAATACCTAGCAATGGTAGGGAAGTTATATTAACATATAGCTTAATTTTAAAAATAAATCTATATTTTTGATTAAAAGATGTTTTGCTGTAAAAGACACATTGCTGTTAATTCCCTTCAAAATTCTACCCCTTGCTTCAAACACTTACCCCATTAAGGAGTATTTTAAGGATAACCCTCATCTGCTTCCAACATTTAATTGATTTTTATTCAAATTATTGTTTTTGTAGCATTTGTTCTGAAGGATTTTATGGTCTTACATAGTCATAAAAGAAGAGGACATGGGTCAGAATAGTGTGACTCAGTATTTTATATCAAAGATCCATATGAATGTACTAAGTTTCATTTATAATCTTAGAAATATTTCATAATATGGAGGAATATTCGTGATGTATTCCTTATAGTGACAAGCAAGTTCTGTGACAACGTATAGCAAAATACAATTTAAATTTAAAATATAAAGACATAGATAGAAAAAGACTGGGAAAATCAAAAGCCTATGCCAATTATCTTGGGCAATTTTCTTATTGATACATGACTATTTTGTAATATTTTTTAAACTGTACAAGTTATGATCTGTTTTCCTTCTAAATCAAGAAAAATATCATCAATAAGTGCATCATTCTTTATAGAGGATTTGGATCTGTTCCTTTTGGTTTGGGGGGGTTTGGTTTTCTTTTTTTGGTTTTTTGAGACAGGTCTCACTATGTAGTTCAGGCTAGCCTTGAACTCATTATGTAGCTCAAACAGGCCTCAAATTCACAGGGATCCTCCTACCTCAGCCTCCTGAGTGCTGGGATTATAAGCATGTGCCACTACGCCTGGCTCTAAACAGCCTTATTTTTTTTTAAAAAAAGTCTAACTCATCTATTATATAACCAGGAATATAGAAGTACAAAGAAGCAAGAGGTGAGGGTTCAAGATAGCAAAGAAGTTAGTTCTGAGTCAAAAGTGGCATCTAGCCTTTCTTGGTCCTAATTCAGAGCTTGTTTCATTTTTTTTTTCATTAAAAAATGTGATATTTGAAGGGGATTGAGAGAATAGGCAGGATAGTAGTTTGAAAGTACTATAATCTGAAAGATGGTCATTCTGATATCAGATCCTAATCCCATCCCTGGAACCTTCCTCTTTCTTTCATTACTGGGAATTGAACCCAGAATCTTTACACTGAGCTACATTCCCAGCCCCTTTTATATTTTATTTTGAGACAGGGTCTCAGTAAGTGGCTAAATTCTCCAGGCAGGGCTCAAACTTTTGATCATCCTCCTTCACCTTCCAAGAGCGCTGGGATTACAGGTGTGTCCCACCACATGTGGCTTGGAACCCTCCTCTTCACCTTGTAACACCATGCTAAACCTACAGCACAAATAGTCATACGGTCCTACAAGATGTGAACTTCTAGCAATATTTTCACGATTAGGTGGCACAGTGCTGAAGCGTGGATTTCACTGGCAACAGTGGAATGCTGTGTAGGGAGGGCACACTGCAGTGCTAACTCCGCCTCCCACACGCACCCCACAGTTCCACATCCACGAGTCTCAGATGTTACAAGTGTCTGTGCAACATGGCAAGAAAAATGCAGCCATCACCAGTAGTAGCAGTATTTCTACCTACCTACACGTGTGGGCCAGTGAAGATGGGTGTTTATTGTTATTCAGCAGACATGAGCAAGAAATGCTGGAGGGAAGGTCTACACACTCAGGGGACATTGAAAAGACCAGTTTACTAGTGAAACTGGTGTGTGTGGAGCACAGTGAGAGACAGTCCTCCTGAATTGTGTCATCAATTAACAGGTTCTCTAAAGGTGAACAAATTCAGGCATTGAATTCAAAATTATTGGAAAGCTTGATACAATATGCTGCCTTCTACTGCTTTTCTATATTTACTTTCTGTGAAATATAAACAAACTACATAATCTAAATATGAAAAACTAGCAAGTTTAAATCTCATGTATACATGTCTTCTCAGCTTAAAGTCAATTTACATAAAACAAACATAAACAACATCTGTGTATATCTCTGGTAATTTATTAAGTGATGATGATATCCCATTTAGCCAAAAAGGTACTTATGCATTCAAAATTGCCATTTACATAGAATTTAGGGGGAAACATGTTTTTCCAAAGGAAATTACCCAAATGTGTTTTAAAATATGTAAACATGCCCTAAAATATCAGAGTGGTAATTGTGAAATATCACACATGTTCAATGTTTATCTATATTTATACGTTGTACAGCTTAAAATGGCGTGATTCTCTGAATGCACTCACACCAACACACACGAACCCCTTACACACATATGCACAGGGAGGTCAAACTTCAGATTTGAATAGAGTGTTTGTATAATTCCTTCTCTGGATGATTAAGATATTGAGGATTTGGGTCAACTTTTCCAGAAATAAAACATGCATCTTTTGGTCCTGGTAAAGTGGTACAGTTTCTATTATACACTATTTAAGTCCCAATGATTAAGTATCTTGCTCATTCCAATTCCTGAGGTTTGTATACCAGATATACAAGGAATGAGCATGACAATACCAATCCCACTATTCACAAAGTCATCTTCATAGAATGAAACCCTCAAGCATAGGTGACATCAAAATTCAAGAGTGATGGTCTTACCTACCTGTAGTACTCCTCTTGCTTAAAATTTATTTTCTTTTAAATTCTCTTCACTTTCCCTGAGTCATACTGTCTTAGTGACTTCCCATTAATTGGGACAAAAATCTCCACACCCACAATTTAAAGGAAAAGTGGTTTATTCTGCCCCACAGTTTCAGTCCCCAGTCAGCAGGCTCCAAGGCAAAAATGGCATGGCAGAAAAGATTGGAAGATGGATGCTGTTCTACCCATGGTGGCTAGGAAGCAGAAAGCAAAGAGAGTAGCTGGGGAGGGACATACACCCCTCCGGGTCACACACCCAGTGACCCACCTCCAATCATGCCCCGGCTCCTAGCAGCACATTTAGTTTCTGAACTCATCAATGGATGAATCCACTAATGAATACAGTGTATCACTGCCACGATCCAATTACTTTCCACACGCATGAAAATTTAGGGGAAATTTTAGGTCTAAACTATGACAATCACTGATAATCTTTCTTTTCCGAAGACTGTCTTCTTGGCAGACGCAAGGTGACACATGCACCTTAGTTCAGCGCATGAACTTTGAAGCCACATGAACCTTCATGCAGGTCCTGGCCGCTACACTTGAGCAGTGTGAACTTGGGCAGGTTGCTCACACTGAATGGAGTCTCATCCTTGCTTCTGTGAGATGTGGAGAATCACATTCTGTGTTGTTATGAGACTTAACGAGTAGTTACAGTGTGAGAGAAAGAGTCCAAGCACAGCCAGACGCTTCCTCTCTGTTCCCATTAAACTTGTGTTGAATGCCAGACTCTCACAAACTGCATTACATACAAAAGCCTACAGCACAACTCATCTAACTCTGCTCCCTCTGTGTTTGGGCACACACAAACCTTTCTCAAAACCGTTTAACTATGCATGTTTCAACAGGCTCAGGCTCACCCTCAGTTTTCTCTGTTTCAAACCCCACCAAAGGTCAAGATCCTTCTACCGCAGCATGAAGTTGTTTAGCGAACAGATCAACTGGCTGTGGGGACCTGCAAGGAGCTGGATCCTGCGCACTTTCTCCTCTTGCTGTAAGTAGGTGCTGAGCTGATGTGTGTGTTGTCAGTTCCCAGCAAAATGCGTAACACACTGCTCTCTTCTCTACTTTTTGACTCTGGTTGCATCATGCTATATGCTAGTGCTAGTGCTAGTGCAACACATAGTAACTGCTGAGTAAGTGAGAGGTGTTTCTGAACTATATCACATCTAAATGGCGTCAATTGTAAAAAACGACATTATTCTAGGTACCAATAATAAAACCACTTCCATCAGGCACTGTGATTTGCATCCGTAGTTCCAGCTACTTGGGACTGAGGCAGGAGGATCACTTGACCCTAGGAGTTCAAGGTCAACCTGGACAGCATAGGGTGACTCTGTCTCAAGATAAAAAGTTAAAAAAAAAACCCACAATAAATAAAAATACTTCTAATTATATCAGGACATGTTACTGATTTTGAGATATTCCAATTTTTAAATTATTGAAATATGAAAATAATGTATAGTTTAGAATTAAATATGGCATTATTATAAGGAAATGGATTAGTGTATAAAAAGGCATTTCATGCCTTCTCTGCAAATTTACAAATGCAGCAGTAAATTTGAATCTCAGTATGCATGAGCTTATAAATGGCATCCAATTCTATCCCTGCATAATCACTTGCTGTACTTATCTCTGTCATTTTTCCTATATCCATTTGACTACTGACTTTTAGTGAGATCAGCATTTAATTCCCTTTCGGGTATCTTTTATTTAATAACCAGCATTACTGCTCCCTTACTCTACCCCTATCTGTACTTCTTTCCCTCATTTCAATGGTATTCAAAGATCATAGTCTCATTTTTTAAAAAATCTTTGCCATAAATACAAGTCACTAGCTGTTCAGTGTGTCTTCTAATATTGGAATTTGTTGTATATGTTTAATTTCAGGGTCTTTAGTCTTAGGCTGGAGCCTCCAAACAAAGTGGACAGGGCCCCCCATCTTCTCTTCACTCTCCCCAGGAGTGCCCCCTGCCCAGTGGCTCTTGGGGCTGCTTTTTCTCAAAGGCACCCCTGCACTACTAACCGGGGCTTTTCTAGGCGGTGGCTTCGCCTGTGATTAATTATCATGAACCCAACTTGGACCTTTGGCTTTCTGGCTCTTAGCTGAGTAGCCAAGATATTTCTCTAGACTGAGATAGTTGGCTTCAGTTCTAATTAATGATCGGTCGTTATCAGCTTAGTTTAGACTTTTTGCTCTCTGACTTTTTGGCTGGGTAGCCTAAACACTTCCCAGAGCCAAAGAGCTGGCTGAAATTTATGTTCCTCTTTCTGGCACTGTCTTGATAATTCTGATGCTTTCCCGGATCTGCAAAAAGATTTTAATTGTTTACAGTCTTGATTAATGGGTTTGCTGTTGCTTTGATAGTCCATCATTTATAATGATAAGAAACCAAAAAACAAATGGGCATTTTATATCACTCTTCTAAGATCTTTTGGCCCACCCTTTTTAAGGAGTTACTGTTTTGTTTCCTTCCCTATTTCTATTAAATTACTAATAATTTCATTATAATTGAACTTTAAACTATTACTATTTCTAACTCCTTTCTCCCTGAAGTATTTATTGTGCTGTAGAATTTCTCATTGTTATTTCAACAGTCCTTTCCCAGAGGCTTCTGAATGAATACCTGAAGTTAGCAACTCACAAAGACAGTTTGGAATCAGCTTGCTTGTAAACACAGTGTGTTCTTATCATTTCTTTAGTATCTGTCACAAAACTCAGTGAATCTTATCTTCTTGCCCTCTATCAAATAAATGAATCCCTTAGACTCCATAATCACTCTTTGGTTAATTACCTCATTTGGTCAAATAAATCACCCTCCTTTAAAATAGAACCCTAAGTTCATTTTAACTAACAAGTTTTATTTCTACACTATCAACTTGTTATCTAAGTTTTAGATTATGTCAGAGGGTCTTGATATCAGGCTATTATTTATAAAGGCTATTGCTGTTGTAAACTAATACACTATTAACCTGGTCTAGATGGCCTCTGCTTTACAAATACTTGGCTCAAATGGAAATATATCATTTCTGTCCTACAGTTTTCTGTATCTGCTTTCCTTGTTTCCAAAGGGAAATGAATGAAAAAAGAAAAAATACAAAATATTTGAGTGAGGTGACTGTCATTTTTTCCTATTTCTAAAATTATTTTTGCTCAGCTAGTTTCATATGACATTTTCTCGACAATAACACTCGAAGCCAAAGTTTGCTCTTAGTTATGTTTGGTACCTTAAATCAACAGAGACTTGCCGCTACAGCTGAATAATTTCTGTATCCATTTCAACTATCTGGATATATTTTCTGTTTGATGTTAATAGAAATTTCACACTTGGTAGAAAGCGTCTCTCTCTGAGGTCATCACTCATTTCAAGAGAAATTCTAGGATTTTTTTCCTATCTTGTTCTTTTTGGCCTCCGTTGTAATTGATACAATTGACTTTTCACTCTTTCTAGAAACTTTCCTCCCTTGACTTGCATGACCCCATAAAGTCCTAGCTCTCCTCCTCACTCTTCAGTCTTTTTCTGTCTCATGCACAAAACTCTTCTCTTATGCATTAGACCTAAAGTCTCCGGTGTTCAGAAGTGGGGCTCTTCAGAAGGTGACAGGATCACAAGTGTAATACTCATCAGTGGTTTAATCCATTGATGAGTTCTTAGCTGAATGTACTATTAAAAAGTAAAGCCTGATCAGAAGAGGTAAGACTGAGAATGTGACCTGGAAGGGTATATTCTCATCTCCACTTTCTCCCTTCTCTCTCTGCTTCCTGGCTGCCATGATGGAGCTGCCGGGCCCTTCCACCAAGCTACTTCTCCCTTGGAGTCAGCCAACCATGGACTAGCTTCTCTAAATAATGAGCTAAAATAAACCTCTCCTCCTTTATGTTACGGACATTCAGTATTTTGTCCTAGCAATGGAAAAGTAACTAACACACCTTCTTAATCCTCCCAGCCTCTAGTACAAGACCACCCTGGGACCTGTCTTTGCCTCAAGCAATTCTGTCTCTATATTTCTTCCCCCAGAATGCCTAACACCTCCCAGCTTTAACCATCACCTCTACACTAATTGATTCTTTTATCTTTAAATTCAGTTGTCCCATCTGAACTCTGATCCCTGCTTCTGTTTAGAGAATTTCCTCTTAGATATCCCACTATCATTGCATATTTCACTTATTCCCTTGTTTCTCCTGTACTTATGGCATGTCTGTGATGTGCCAAGTACTGTGCTAGCCCTGAAGATAAAATGATGATCAAAATATACCACTTCTGCTCTCAAAGAGCTGACAGGTCAAGAAACTTTAAAGTAAGAGCTCTGTCAATATTGGTAAATCAGGGCAAAGCAAAACAAAATTATGCTGTACTTCTCATCTCCCAAATTTGCTCTGTTCCTTTCTTTTCCACCTCTCTACTTTCTCCTTTATATTAACTTCACATTCTCCTGGCCATCCAACTTTTAATTCTTGGCCTCAATCTTTTTGTATTAGTCAATGTTGTTCTGTAATACTCTATGTAATAAATATCCTCAAATTCAGCAGCTTAAAACAAGTATTTATTTCATAATGTAAGTCTGCCTTATAGATCCCTCAGCTTTCTGGCACAGATCCTTCACTTTGCCACCACAGACCTTCTAGCTTCCACCACTGGCTCTTGGGCCTTTCCAGTGCAGATCCCTGATACAGACTTGCACAAGACATTGCTGTGGGCTCTAGGCCTCTGGCTGGACTTGTGGGGGAACTTGCTGTGGGATCCAGGCCTTCAGCTAGATCCTTTGAATCTCTAGCACATGGAGAGATCTCTTGCACTCTTCTGCATCTGACTTTTTTGGGGAATATTACAAGATAATCCTATACATTTATGTGTCCTGTATTAAATCTATTCCCAAAAAATAAAAAAATAAAAATAATAAATAAATCTATTCCCTTACGAATCATGAATACAGTCCTAATTTGTCAATATTTTCTCTTATGCATCTTGTTTTGATGTCACAGCTAAGAAATCTTTGCATAACCCAAAATCACAAATTTCTTTCCTGTTTTCTTCCACAAGTTTTTTAAAGTTTTACATTTAATTTTATGATTACTGGACTTAGTTTTTGTGTAAACTCAGAAGTATTGGTAAAGATTCACTTTTGGCACATGGACGTCCAATTATTTCTTCCTCTAATAAACCTGTATACTTCTGCCAAAAATGAGCATTGCTAACACCATTTTATCAAGGCTTCTTTCTGGTCAGAACTTAGCGGGCCTCCCTGTTGTCTACCCCTAATGGCTAACACTCCTCAGCCTCTGTTCCCTCAGACTGCATCACTCACCCCACTTTATTCCCTACAGCTTTATTCCCATTCTAATGCCAGAATCCTCACTGTCTTCAAAGGCCTTGTGAGGTATTTTTAAGGATTACTCAAGGAAAGTCAATCACGATGCTTTCTCCCAGTGGAGCTGCTGAGCTAAACTAGGGCCAACACCACAGGGAAGCAATGGAGGGGCCCGAGAGTGGGCCTCACTCTCCCAGCTCATGGGCCGACAGGCGAGCTAGTATCGCCCTAATGGCCAGAAGACTGGAAAGGTCTAGCCCTTTGGCGACAGATGCTCAGCCTAAACACAAAATCCAGATGGTGGAAGAGTTCTCAACTTTTCCTTTCGAGACTAACGCCTTCTTCCTCTCTGCTTGCCCTCACACTCCTCCTTTCTCCACAGTCCCTCAGGTTCTTGGGGCTCTTCTATTTCTAACTCTTCCTCCCCTCACTGTCCTCCTCTCGTTCCTCCCTCTCCTCCTCTTCTTCTTCCCCGTCTTCTTACTTTGACTTCCATTCAGACTTCCCTCAATGAAGCTGGAGCAGTGAGCTACATAACCAGTATTTATAAGAAAGGAATGAAGGAAAAATGTCCTTCTTTGGCCACACTTCAGAGTGAGCTATTTGCAGACAAACAAACTTAATGAAACAGACATGAAGTTCATTCAACATCACATTATTTTTATAAATCAAATTAAATTCGACTCCCAGACCACATGCAATAAGGTGATGAGAAATTTAATTAAAACAGTTTAATTAGAATAGTGAAGAGGAAGCCAATGCAGTGTAAGTTTGCAGATTTTGAAAATCTGACTTGATTGAAGAGCGTCTAGAAATTAAGTCAAGGTGATTTTAAAATGTGTTAGGTGGCTGGATTCTGATGGTCAGCTAGACACCAGCTCGTTGCTGGTTAAAAGACACATAAAGACCGATGTGGAGAACCTTGATTCTCACCGGTACCCCACTGCTTGTTCCTGAGCCCAGCTACTTAAGGCCAGCACCCCCGGGAAATGTGGGGTAGAAAGGGACAGCTTGCAATTTTCTTCCTATATATGCATCTGGTTGGCAAGTGGGACGATTTTAAATTGGAGAAAAAGGTCCTACTGCCCTTCATTCTTGGTCCATTGGTGAAACCCTCCTCTCCTTTCCCTGGGCCATCCATCTGCCCTGAAGTCTGCGCTCACCCTCTTATCACCTCCAACAGGACTTGTGATGTTTACAGAGTTGACAAATCACAAAGTCATTATCTAGTTATTGTTAGAGTGAAGAGATAACCTTTTCCTGATAGCATTTCTTTTCTTCTACCATTATAATTAATTCATAAACTCCTCTCTAAGCTTAGGCTATGTGAACAATCAGACTGCCCCACACATGATCTCTGCAGGACCCTCTCTGAGGGGACATTATGTGATAAGACCCCTCTCTGCTCCCATGCTACGGAAAAGAGTTTCATTGCTGAGATGTCAGTGGACATGGATATAAAATGTAATTCTTCTTTTTGATGGAGGAAAAAAATCTAAGTAGATTAGGAGCTGGCTCATAATTGTGATTTACCATGGCTTTTTAATTTGAACATTTTAATTGCTTACTTTACAAATTGAGCTTTAAGAAAGTGAAATAATAAAATAAGATTTATAACTTTGTGTCTACCTTCAAAGGTTGAGCCTTGCGATTTCTCCAAGATGGGGAAGCCATGAACTCCTCTCTGTCCAATTATTCTTACCCGCCTCCTCTTTGCATATCCATTTTCATCCTTTGTCTCCTTGAATACTTAGGAATACTCCACCGCTTTAGTAAGCTTAGCTGAAACCGACTGAAAAGAGAAAAGAACGGGGAACATCCCTGTGTCCCCCAGTGTTCCTGTGACTCACGGGCCCTTCCCAGCCTTTGAGCCTGTTATTTCTTCCACCAGTAAACCTCACTGCTGGCTCCTGCCTGTCTGTCTCCTCACCTTGAAGCTTCAATTCAAATTCTACCTCCTTGGAGAGGCCTTCTGGGGCTGCCCCCACCCTGTTTTTTCTCTCTTCCCATTCTGTTTCCTTCCATGGCTCACATCACACTTTTTAATTATCTTGTTAGCTTTCAGTTCCTTGATTTTACTTTTAGTTTGTTTCTGGTTTTTTGTTGTTTTTGGTCTGCCTCCCTGCTCTGACTGCCAGCTCTGAGGATAGGGACTATCTGAGGATAGGGACTAATCATGTGAGTGAATCTATAGCTCCTGGTATAACACCTAGTACATAATAAGTCCTCAATAAACACCTGGTTATTGAACGAATAAATGAATGATTATCCTCTCTAAGGAGGGCCAGTGCACCGAGCTACTCTGAAAGCTCTTTGTTTTGATCCTGCATTCTACTCAGAGAGAACAGTAAGAAGGGATTTTTTTAAAAGACCAGATCCAGAAGAAGCTACCCCAAGCAAAATTTTAGGACAGAGTGAAGCAATTCCTGGATTATTTCCTCAAGGAAAGGAATTGATCCAGTTCTCAAAATGAATCAGTAATCTGATATACAAAGCTCAAAGCGATCCATTTTTCACTTTCACGAAGTGACCCTAACCTATGACTAGGAGACCCTGAAAACACAGTGCCAATCCCTAGCCCCAAGACAGAGAGGTTAATGTTCAGTGTTCCCGCGGTCAAGTCTCCAAACAAGTGCTAGAGACCATAATTTTCCTTTTACTTAACATGTTTTTGTAAAATCTTGAGTTTTTCAAAGGCAGACTTAACAAGACTTATTTTTATATCCTTATCACAAACCTGGGCTTAGCAGCATATGTACAGTAAATTGTGGATATTATAAAAATGTATGATTCCTTATAGTTTTACTCCATTATGAGGGGAAATTCTTATTAAGTAATATATTCCAAGATCAGAAGATGGTGAGAAATGACCTTTCTTTTCTTTACGCAGTCAGCTTAAACATCCACAAAGAACCCATCTTGGATGGGCATCTTGGAATGATCCTTTGTCTGTGGTTTCACCCATCTCCCTTTATTCTCTCCATGGTCCATTCTATCTTTTGTCCCCCTCAACTTTTCCTCCGTGGTCCATACCTCATCCTGGATAAGAATACTCCATCTTCATCATGTGCTGCAGGAATAGGCATTTAGCTCTTAAAATATTTCAGAAAACAGTATTTACAAAAGGTATTAAGAGTGGATTCAACTGTACATAGCATAAACCTTAATAGTGACCTAAATAAGACATTTATTTCTCCCTCTTCTAAAGAAGTTGAAGGAATGAGGTTCACAGCTGATGGGGCAGCACTACATTATGAAGGGCCAAGGCTCCTTCAGTCTCTCTGCTCCACTATCCTTCTACTTCCCTCTCTGCTATGATTTGAGTACATCCCAGAGTTTCAATGTTGGAAACTCAGTTCTCAAAGCCACAGTGTTTCCAGGTGATGCCTCAGTAGCTGAAGATCAGACTTGTAGCACTTGGAGAACCACTAACATTTTCTCCTAAGCAAGACATTTTCCCTGCTAATATTGATCATCTATTTATTTTAATTCAGTGTAGTATATTATTAACAAAATATAATAGACTGGTTACCAAAGCGATCCTTGCCATCAGAGGTGGGAAGAAAGAGAAGCAAGCTAACGGAGAAAGGGAATCAAGTTTTACCATATCTCTCAGGGATGGATATCTGCTCTTAAGCATCATTTGTGAACTAGAACATCTAAGGCAGATGTGGGAAACACACTGGGAGGCATTGGGCTTTAGCAGCATCAAGTATTTTTCCCTAGAAAACGAAACAAGAGCGATAACTAGATGCTAAAATATAGCTGATGGCAGGTTGGACAAGGAGGGAACTTCCAGAGACCACGTAACTCTTCTTCCCCTGACACTGATGAAGCAGGGTAATTAGGTGGACTGGTCCTAAGCAGAGAGATAGAGTTACAGACCACAGAAGGCAAGAGTAGGAAAAGAGAATTGAGGTCCATGAACTGGCAAGCAGCACCCACCAGCCCAGGGTCGGAATTCACAGCCTTGGCATCAGACACCTGTCCCCTGAATGCTCAGCTCAGCAGCATTCTCTCCCCAACTCTGATCCCATTTCTCCTAGTTTTCTGTTTTTCTGGTTTTGCTGACTGATGGGAAGAAAAGTAAAACATTTTTGCCTATGCTTCAGCCTAAAGAAGTAAAGATCTACAAATCCTTGGAGCCTAAGTGTGGAAGGGAGAGGGAAAAGCTAAAGAAACCCAAGGGAGAGGTGAAAACTCCAACCGAGAATGTCTGAGGCCACTCATACAGAAGGTTTCCCCCTTCTGGAGTTGTTTACCACACAAGCTCTTTTTCATGCTATTTGGGGAATTTTAGAGTTTACTTTATAGTGTAATTCCCACGCAAACCATTTGCCTGCTGGGGTCTGATTTGAAAATCATGCTCAGTAGATCCAAGCTCTGTGTGGGACGTTCTGTGTGTGTATGTGTATGTATGTGTGTGCGTGTGCTCAAGCATTTCTCCAAAACTGTTCATTATCAAAAGGAAGGCAACGTGGATGCCTGTACCTGCTTTTTCTCTGTAGGATTCAGAGTACCAAAGGCACTGAGTAGCACTTTTCAGTTCAGTATACTTGGAAAAGTCTACATGGAAAAATAGAAATTCAAAATTCATTTTAAGCTTATTTTAATAGAATTGCAATGTAACTTAGACCTTGCTCTTCTGCCAGGCACACATTTCTCCCTTTGAAATGGAGGCATTTCAAAAAAAGGAATCCTAGGCCACTGTGGTGGCCCTTGCCTATAATCTCAGCATTCTGGGAGGCAGGAGGGTCCAAGTTCAAGACCAGCCTGGGCAAGTTGGTGACTTAGTGAGATCCTGTCTCAAAAAAAAAAAAACCAAAAAACAAAAAAACAAAAAAAACAAAAAAGGGGGACTGGGGATGTAGCACAGCGAAGGCTTTGTGTTCAATCCCTAGTACCACCACCACCACCAAAACAAAAGTAATCGTGCAGAAGTCACCAACATCTAGGAGAGTAGATAGTGTTAGCATGCAACAGTCCTCTGTCGGAATTTTCACTCATGGACACAGCTCAGGTTTGGAGCAGGGAAGTGACTCAGCAGACAGTCACCAGTGGCAACTTCCCAGTGTATACACTGTGCTATTCCTACACTGTAGCCATGTTGTTTTACCAAACTTCTTTACAGCATTTTGAAAGTCTTCATACAGTTCTGAAACTTCTTAAATATTTTGGTAAGTTGAGTCATTATTTTTATTTAATTAAAGCAACACTAACTTTGTTTCAGATATTGAGCCAGGGCTTAAGTAAGGAGGAAATCAATACAAACACTACGTTAGCATACAAGGATTCTTAGTCTAGAAGGAGGACTAAGCTGTACCCAATAGCTGCCATTTCAGGTAGAAATAGTCCCTGCTATAGAGATGTGGAGATAAATCCATGGGGATGCTGAGGAGAATGCTTCCCAGTCAAAAGAGGTATCAGTGGAGGAGGCGGCTTTGGAGCTCTTGGAGGGAGTAATTAAAGATGTGACTATAAGCTAGAGTGAAGCAGGGAGGAGGCCACCCACAGGGAGGGAATACAATCAAGGCCTGCTGTGGCAGTGTTCCTGAAGGAAGCAGAGTACCAGCTGCAAAGAGGATTGTACAATAGAAACAGCCTCCCAATGGCATGTGAAAGCAAATTTCTTATTTCTTAAACTATAGGATCATTTCGTTAGGGATGCCATAACAAAATACCACAAACTGGGCAGCTTCAACAGGAAAAGTTTATTTTTCATAGTCCCGGGGCTAGAAATCTAAGATCACACACACACACACACACACACACACACACACACACACACACACACACACTCCTGGTGTCTCTTCCTCTTCTTATGGAGACACCAGTCCTATTGTCCTATTGGATTAGTGTCCCACCCAGGAGCCCTCAATTAACCCTATTACCTTTTTAAAGACCCTGTCTCCAAATGCAGTTACATTTTGAGGTATTGAGGGCTAGGATTTTAATATATGAATTTAGGGGAGGTCATAAATCAGTCCATAATAGATCACTACTCTTTATAACTGCATATTCTTACTTTAAGACAGATAACACTTTTAAAAGCTACCAAATATAATTAGAAAACTTATTAACACATTTAATAAGGTTACACATTTGATATTCTACACATTTTTATGAATCTTTCATTCAAGTGTAATGGTTAAAAATAGGTATTCAAACACTTCATAAGACTGTAAGAAAACAACCTCACAGAGTATTTCTACTCCAAGAAACTTACCCAGGAAGAATACAAGACAAATGTCTACCCAAAGATGCATACACAAATGTTTATAACAGCATCACTTACAATAACTACAAACCAAATATCTATCCATTAACTGATTTACAGAGTTGCATAATGTGGTATATCCATACAATACAACATTGTGGGGCCACAAAAAGGAACAGGTGCTGATACAAACAACATGGATGAAATGAACATTATACTAAATTTTAAAAGCCAGATGGAAAAGACTACATATCATGATTCCATTTATATGAAATGTCCTGAAATGACAAATGTATAGAGACAGTAAACATATCAGTGGTTGCCACAGGCTGGAATCAGGAATGGAGACTAATATAAATTGGCATAAAGGAACTTGTGGGTGTGAAGGAAAAGTACTAAATCTGGATTGTGGCAATGGTTGTACAACTCTATAAATTTACTAAAAGTAGTTAACTATTTAATTATATAATTACAATGGGTAGATTTCATAGCATGAAAATTATTTTCCAGTAATGCTGGAAAATGTTAATGAAGAAATACACAGAAGGAATTGAAGGAGTACAAGAAAAATAAAAAGAACCTAAGAAATTTCCTGCAGCCAGACAGGAAAAGTCACTCTTTCCATCTGTGTTCTGCAGGACAACTCCACCGCCCATCCCAAGTGAGTCCTCGTTCTGCACTGTGTGGGGTAGAGGAAAGGGGAGGATGTTGCAGCTCTGCACTTCACATTCACTGGCCAGTATTCCTGTGAAGTCGGGCCAGTGGTGAAATCCTGTAACACCAACACTGGGAGGCCCCTCAAGGATGATCTTGTGCAAACTTCTCTTTTAATGGAAGCCAGAGCAGAGGTTCAAGAAACTTTACAGAACTGACTTGATCAAGATATCAAATCCAGTTAATGTCCATGTTGGACTCTATCCTAGGTACCCTGATTTCTTTTTTTTTTTTTTTTTTTTTGTGGTGTTGGGGATCGAACTCAGGGCCTTGTGCTTGCAAGGCAAGCACTCTAATCACTGAGCTAAATCCCCGGCCCTACCCTGATTTCTTACCCACAGTCTTCCACTGAGCTGTCTCCGCACCTTTCCTGCTTCATCTGCAAAATGGGGAAAGCAGTATCTGACCCTGCTTTTTTCCCAGGATAACATGACACTCAAATAAGATGAATGATGTGAAATTACACCCAAAAAACAGAAAGTCTTCAACGAATGCAAAGTGCTGTTGCAGCACTGCGGTGTTTACGGGTCAGTCGTAAGTTGATCTAACTCAGAATCCAGATCAAAGAGCTACACGAAAGCACTTCCAGGAAACATATTCATTTACCCTGATGTAAACATGAACCTTGTAAAAAGCTGCTCCTCAGCAACACGGAGGTGGGAGGTTGGGTGATGAGAGGATGGGGTCAGTTTGATATCATTCCTTTAACTTTCCAGACATTCCCTTCTTCCAGAGCATCATGGTCGTCCTGCTATCTGTCCATGACACTCTAATGAATCTGAAGACAATGAAATTTAGTCTGTGTGCATTCAGCTATGATTCCTCAAATAACCAAGATGAAAATGAAGATTGAGTTTAGCGGTCTATAGCCCGAAACTTATTTATTTTACCCCCCTCCTTTGAAAACGTATCCATTGCTACTGGGACACCATAAAGGGCCCTCTGTGTCTAATAACACCTGGAAATCCCCAAGACTGAACAGCAAGTGTATTTTGGAGTGTATTAATCTCTGCTGAAGGATGTCCCACCCCCTTCCCTGAGCCTCCCACAGGGACAAGTCTCACTGGGAGCCCTCAGTGAAATGAGAGCCCAGAAAGACAGTCACGCTGCTGGCCCAGGGAAAACACCAGGTGCACAGCCCAGAGCAGGATGGGAACTGGGAAAACACTTATAAATCAAGCAGGTCCCAGGGAGTGAAAGAGCAAGTTAACCTCCCCCCAAAAAAATCACAAAAAACAAAGCGGGGTGGTGGTGGTGGTGAAATGTTAAATCAGGCCAACACAACAGCAAGCTAATTACAGTGGCCTCTATAGAAAGACCAAACAATAAGCTAGGAAAAAGCATTCTCACCTTCCACATCCTCTGACTTTTTACGTATTAGGAGTATCGTCCCTCTGTGATACACTTTGCAAATGTTTATTTCCAATGGTCAGTCGTTTTATGACTTTTATTTCTCATATACATATATTTCATTTTAGGTAGTTTAAGTTATTAGTCTTTTCTTTTATTGCCTTTGGATTTGGAGCCATATTTAGAAAGCATCTCTTCGCACCTATGCTGTAAATTCACTACATTTCCTCCTAACACTGGTGGGGAACACTTAACTGATCTGGACTTGGAGTTTGTTTTGTGTATGATTATCTAGTGGTCCCCAAGCCATTTATTCAAAAGCCCACTTTTGCCTCAGCAATTGAATACATCACCTTTTTCATGGACTAAATTTCCATATAGACTTGAGTCTATTTCTAGACTTTCTGTTCTACTAGTCTGTCTGTTCCGTGTGCCAGCATGATGCTGCTTTAATTATGGAAGATTTATAGCATATTACATAGTACATTATGTGTTAGGGACCT
This sequence comes from Hystrix cristata, assembly GCA_004026905.1. Lineage (NCBI taxonomy): Eukaryota > Metazoa > Chordata > Mammalia > Rodentia > Hystricidae > Hystrix > Hystrix cristata. The sequence continues at coordinate 66,204 of PVJO010006216.1, read as the reverse complement.
CTTTTTTTGCCAGTGTTTTAACTACTCTTGCATTTTGTTTGTCTTCCTATACAAACGTCATTGCCAGCTTGTCTGGCTGCAGAGAAAGCTTTATTGGTGTTTTTGTTGGGATCATATTATCTTAGGAAGAATTGATAGCTTTATGATACTTATAATGAATCATCCTTTCTAAGAAGAGGGACGTCTTTCCATTTTTTCAAGTTTGCTATTACGTCTTTCAGGACTGTTTTAAAGGTTTTTGGGTGTTCCCCAATATAAAATGTGTACATTTGCTGCTAAATTTGTTTTTAAATATCATATCTTTTATGTTGCTATATTCATTATTTTTCCTCACTTGATATCTGGTTCTAAAGTAACATTTTTTTCCACCTCCATGTTTATTTTCCCTTTCCCTTTGTTGGGATTTAAGGGTCTCTCTATTTTTTTTTGCATTATAGTTTATTTTTTATTTTTATTTTTACCAAGAACATGCATTGGTACATTGTATACATAATGATCATAATCAACATGGTCATTTTGTACCTGTACATGATACATCTTGGTTTTCCCCCCTCCTCCCCCTTCCCCTCCTCTCCCTTCCATTCACCCACCCCTCCCTATTTGCAACAAGTGTAGTTACACTTTACCATTTTTTCCCCTT